>JABUQX010052463.1:0-30000 GCA_015478945.1 Trachelipus rathkii
AAGTTGAAAGAATATAATTCTTTTAAATTGATTATGTTTATGAGTTATTGAAATAATATCGAGTTTATATATTAGAACTAATAAAGTTTATGCGCTACTCAATTATATATACTATTAGTAGTTACATATATAGCATTAAAATATATCATATCTATAAAAAATTCGTTATACTGTAATTACTCAGAGTTAATATGTCAAAATCTTGTGTCAAAAATATGTTTGGGGCTATTGTGAGTTATTTTTTATGTAAGTTAATACGGTGCCCTTTTGGAATGTGACTCATTAACTCCATTTTAGCAGCTGAAATCTTTATGTTACGTTAAGCGTGTCTCTAAGTATAGTGGAGAGGCTTATCTCTTTACTATAGTATTCGATTTAGGATGATCGTGTAGCTGCTGTTAACTTGGGAGGAGTTTATTCATCACAACTCCCATTATGTTCACATCGTCTGGGGGTGAGCTTTTATCTTTTGGTTGCCCGGCTTCTTTGAATCTTATTCAAAGCTTATTTAATTTATATCGGCTATGTTTTAGTGAATTGAGAGGGTATAGGTTTTTGTTCACGCGAAAGATCTCAGTGCATGCAAGTATTCTCAAGAGTTGATAGGTAGTTATAATTATAATGTTTTTAATAAATGTATTGTAGTATTTAAATATCATTTATAAATTTTGTATTAAATTCAGAAGTTTTTCTATTGGCAATAAATCCTATGAAGCTTTATATTTGCTTTCTTCATACTATACAGCTTCAGCACTTGTTACTCAATAAATTTTAAAAATTTCACCTTATATAAATTACTTATAATCTTAGATTCCATCTTATTCCTCACTAATATATTATATGATAAACACTTGATAAGTCATGATATATAATCTATGCTATTGTGTATCATCAATTACGTTATATTCCATACTTATCAAATAATTATATACCAAAATACTTACATAATACTACCACGATATAATACATGTAATTAATACGACAGCTTGTCTAGAACTGTTTCAAAGTATTGTCGAATAGTTTATCTGCATTATTGAGACTACAAATTTAACAATACGTATTCAAAATTCTCATTCAGTGAGTGATACTAATTAATTCATTTCTCAACAATTATATTAGCGACTTATAGTATATCCAAGGTGTACGCGATCTAATTCATCTCACAATAATTTCGAAGGATATTCAATATACATCATACTCTAATTGTACATTATTAACATATATATTAACTATAATTATATATATATATATATATAGATAAACAGTATTATATATATATATAGGTAACCCAGTGACAGATCCTTAGGGGTCACAACTACATCACTAATAAACAATCAACCCATTCTACTTGAGGCATACATCTTACTAATTGGCAAACACTCGTGATTTGTCGTATTCACTAGATTCACCAATAATCAATTTTAATCTGCAATGTTAGAGTTTTGTGTCCGTGCTGGATTATCTCGTGGTTGTATGCCTCTCATTATGCTTTCTCGAATATATAGTGTGCTGTTGCTGTTGTAGTGTGCACTACAGAGAATCTGATAAAGACACTTTTATGTGATTATATTTCTATGTAAAGGTGGACAATGGCAAAGAATGTTTGTGACAAGTATCTTCTGAGGAATGATCGAGTCATTACTGGAACCACACAAGATAAATTATATTCTTAGAGAGATAATAAATTTTTATGTGATCTCAAGTGCAATAGTTAACGATCAGACTTTTCTTCTTAAGATATACAAACACCATAGCGTTGGACATACACTGCTTGTGAGCAATATTCTTTTCTTTTTCCAATATATGCATATTCTCTCAACAGGATATATGCGGATGTGGGCCTCCAGATATACTCCTAAATTTTGCATCTTTCTTAATTTAGACTAAGTTCATATAATAGGTCTATCAAAAAATTTTGAGTCCAACTTTATTAGAAGTTAAGCTAATTGGTCTGCAATTATTCGGGAGCTTACGAATATCTCTTTTTATGATTAAGGAGTTTATATATTATGCTATAATGATTTTATCAAAATGTTAGTTCTCTGAAAACCATTGGAGAGATAAGACCTATTTAGAAAAGTACTATAAATCAGAGGTTATTAACTATATGTTTTTTACAAAATATTTTATTTTAGATATTGCTCATTTTAGGATATGATTTATTACATATTCACTGGTTACCAGTGTTTTATATTTTAATTATATTATAATGACTTATCTATAATTTGAAAAAAGCGAAGCTTCCTCTTCACTAAACTTTCAAATGTAATCTAAATATTAAAAATAGTTTCCTGCATGTAAAAATATCCCCAAGATGCGTCTTTCATATTGCATTTGGCACATATATCTAGATCTCTTATACTAGTAAATTACTTTGAGAGTAAAATCCATAAAATTTAAAAATGTTTGCTCAACAATATCGACATTTATTTTCATGAAATCATTATTAGTGATTTCCTCAATTGTATGTTGTCCCACAGTTAGTGGTGAATTCCTAGAATGTGCACCTTCCTTAGGAGACTTTTGTGCGTAATTTGTACTTGTAAATTTTTACTTATATAAGAACTTTTTCAGATGATTAATATTATATACTTCTCCTTAGAGCGGAGTTGTAAAAGTATTTTCTAATAACGAATTTCTTTTTTAGTTTAATAAGTATCTTAATCTATATAGATCTTTTATGCGCAGTTTTGCTGAACAGATCACAAACTATGTTGCTTAAAATTATATATTAAAATATATCAGATAATAGATAAAGGGTACAAGTATAATAGTACTTTTCACTATAGTGGATTTATTAGGCCCTATATCTAATTATTAAAGAATCTTTACTGACCAGGATTATTTATGGTAGTTTCGAATTTTTAAAGTGCTTTTCCTAAAACATCTTATTATTGGTAATCAAAATAAAAAATGTTCCTTTTCTTTTTCTTTTTCTTTAAATATTGTATTGATAACGTAAAAAAGATCACACACCATACAATGATTTTGATTTGTAATGCATTATTTTCATGATTCACATATACTTCAAATACCAATCATTAATATATGAATAAAGCTCTCCCTTAAAGCCATTAAAAATATTATGCCGATCTTCTTAAATCTAGGAAATTTTCAAAGTTAATATAAATATTGCTCTTGTATTTTAGTTTTCCACTTAATTAATGGTATTATATATCTTAGTTTAATGATCTAACTTATTTAACCAATGTGATTTGTGATATAACCTAAAAACTTCTATTAAACCAAGTTCAAATGACACATACTAATATTAATGAGATCTAAAATTATTGTTTACTATTTATTGTGGACAATCAATTATTGAAAGAGTGTGACAATTATATCTCCTAAGAATTTATAGTTATCTTATTCTTCGGGTTAATTTAAAAGTATAAATTATATATGATTTGTATTATCTATATTTAGATAGAGGGCAGTTTATAAGTACTTATCACTATCAAATATTTAGGTATATTAAGTATGCAGAATGTAATTCTGCTTAATACGGAATACAAAGCTACATCTATTGTCGATTGTGAGGACGGTGGAGGACGCATAATCAATTTATGTTAAATTTACTAATTTAATATATTATATATATAATATATATAGTATATAGTATTATTATTATAATATGTATATATATATATATAGACGAGAGAGAGAGAAGAGAGAGAGAGGAGAAGAGAAGAAGAGAGAGAAGGTGGGTCGATAACAAAAAATATTTTGTACGATTTTGGTTCTTTATTAACTTTATCCAGTTTAATAAGTTATTTATTTTTTTTAAAGGGCATAATTCCAGAAAGGGCCAGGAGAATTATCTGTATGACACTTATAGGGAAACCAAATGCATATTTGGAATCAGCGTAATAAAGCTTATTACCCCGGAATGTTAAAAAAAAAACAAACAAAAAAAACTCGAAGAGTACGACACTTACAGAAAACAAATTAACACTATTGGATCAGCGTAATAAAAAGCATTATTATAAAAGTCCGTATCGTCCCCCCTTCTGTCCCAACTCCGAATCGGCTCGAGACCCCCTAAAAATTGAAGTTCAAAGGAAACATATTTCCACTAGGGGGCTCGAGCCGATGGAGGAGGCACGAGGGGGGATCGAAGTCCGCCTCCCGTCGTTCCACCTAGAGCGCCGAGGACCCCAGACTCCTGGTATCAATGCGTCTATTTTTTACCTTTTTTGGGGTTAAACAAAATTTCGTTACGTTTAAATCATAAAACGACTTTGCATATAATTAGCTTTATACGCTGATTCCAAATATGTATTTATTTTTTTGTAAAGTGTCATACTTTTCCCGTGTTCTTTCTCTCTTTCTTTTTTTTTTTTTCTTTTTCGCCATTCCGACTAAGTACATGCCATTTATACGCTGCCATTCCAAAATATTGTATCTTGCGTTTTTCCCTGTACAGCTCGTCCCATACCTTTCTTCCAGATCACACTTCTCCTGGCTCTCTTCTCTGATATTTTGCCTTTCTCTAACCGTTATTTCTGTACAACACGCTATTCTATCATTTGATTTTAATAATCCAAACCGTCAACTTATCTTTTATTTTATTCTGACACGCACACAATCTACCTAACGAAAATAATCTAATACACTAAACACAAAAAATTCGTTTTTTCTAGATCTTAAAATTTCAACAAATAAAAAATTCGAAGTAAATAATTAAGAAATACTTAAATTCATCAAACTGTAGAGGAATGATCTTACGTCTCTGAGCTCTTCAACATGACTCGTTAATAGAGAGTTCAATCATAAACGCTTTCTCCGTTTCGCGCTTCAAATTAATAATGGTTATTGCCGTTTTCGTAATCTTTTGAAAATATCTTTATTAAGCACAAATAACTTGGAAAATATTACTGAGAGTAAAAATATATAAAAATAAAACTAGGCATTCTTTAACAGAGGTTGGCACTATGTCAGAGTCTGTGTTTGACGATGAGGAGTCGAAAGTTTCTTCTCGTAGCGAACACCGCGTGCGAACATGTACACTCCTTTATAATAATTTCACATTGATTATTTTATTTGGATTTCCGGGATACTTATCTTTAGCGTTATAATAGATTATATGACTTTACATTTATGCGAATAGTTGATAAACGGGAGATTTATGGATCATTTCCGAAAAAACTCATGCTTTAGCTACAGCATTATTCTTATGTATATTTTATTGTGACTTCAGCATTCATAATAGTTGACCTTCTTATGCGTCATCACACATTTAAATGATAATCCCTTCTTTTCATGAATAAATAAATTTCACCTGAACCTAATTAACAAGTATTACACCAAAGGTTACCAAAAGTAAGACGTTTTCTATTTCTTAACAAAATTTCTTTCACTAGTCTTGTGTTTAGAAAATATCGCTTCTGTGAGTTTGAAAACTTTTAAAACCCATTAGATAGCGAGGCAACATTCCCCCATTAAAATAAAATATTACCTGCTCTTTCGTTAAATTTGATATACAGTTTAGTTTACTATATTAATTCAACATGTATTGTCTTTAATGTTTACTTTTGTTTTATTTGCTATCATTTACCGCACTGCGCGACCTCATGATCAAGTTTTCGAGAAGCTTAGCATTAGATCTTTGAGTTGTTGTTTTTTGTGTGCTAGTTATAAAATCTCTTGTCTCTAATGAGTAATTATTAATGTTAGATGAATATTGTTCAACCCAGTACAACAGAATCAATGATTTAAACGATGTTCGAACACGTTTGACCTATGCACTGACAAGGTTGCGTATTAATATACTGAAGCTCTTCATTGGTCATATTCTTGACGCTTAGTATATTTTTAGCCTATTAAGATGTATCTAGTCCATCCTCACGTGTTATTGTTACTATCGAGTTTTTCGATTATTATTCTCGTTCTTTTTTTTAGAATATGAGAGATATAATATAAGGACTATTTAGCTAAATCGAGGATTGTATTACTGAATTCAAAAAAGAACGCTAGAAAAATATGAAAGAGAAGCGAAAGAGAAGAAGAAGAAAGAAGGTTCAAGAAGATATATATGATAGAAGAATAATTGAATACTTAGAAGATAATGTTATAAAAAGAAAAGAGAAGAGAAGAATAGAAGAATAAACTATGTATGTATGAGAATAAATGAATTTGGAGAGAGAGAGAGAGAAGTATAGTGAGAGTGAGAGTAGTAATGAGGGTGATGAGATAGTATGAGAGATGAGATATCGCAGAGAGAGAGGTAGAGGTTGAGTAGTTAGGATGTATGGAGAGTGTATTGATGAGAGATAGTTAGAACGTAGAGAAGAGAATCGTGTTCAACCCATATGTTGGGAGGTGTTTAAGAATCGCGAGACTAAAAAGATTGGCTATAGAGGTTAGTACGATTACCTGGGGTCTCATTATGGCTAGTAGACCTGAAACTAGGATAAGAAGGAACAACACTAGACGTAGTAAAGTTTACAATTGGTATAGTTTTTGTCACAAGCTAAACGTGCCCTTAGCCACTGAAGAGGATGGGAAGTGTCGAATAATCCTTTAATAAATTTAAAAAATGAGAGGAAAAGAACGTATCGGTTAGCTCATATATAATATTGCACCAACTTCCAGCTTTGACATAAAGACTGAAGAAATAAAAAAGACAAAAGATAAGCGAGCCAGAATGATGGAGTTATGTCTATCTATGATGACTATACGAAGCACCTGATTTAGTTGAGAGGAGGTGAAGCCTGAGTAGAGGAGAGAGAGAGAGTAAGAGTGAAGAGAGAGAGATGAGAGAGAGTGTAGAGTAAGAGGAGAGAGAGAGAGAGAGAGAGTAAGAATGAAAGGTAGAGATGAGAGAGAGAGAGAGAGGTAAGTAAGAGAGAGTAAGGAGAAGAGAGAGTATGAGGAAGAGAGAGAGAGAGATAAGAGAATAGAGAGAGAGAGAGGAGAGATAGAGAGTATTTCAAGGAGCTTGTGAAGAGAAGGGAGAAGAAGGGGGGGGAGGGGATAGAGTACGGAGAGCAATACTTGCATGTAGATGAAGAGAGAGAGAGAGAGGAACGAGAGTAGAGAAGAGAGAAGAGAGAGAGAGAGTATAAAGATGAAGAGAGAGAGAGAGAGAGAGAGAGAGAGAAGAGTAAGTAGAGAGAGAAGAGAGTTGTGTGTTGTGAATGAGAGAGATAAGAGAGAGAGAGAGAGATAGAGAAGAGAGATAGATGAGATGAATAGAGAAGAGAGAGAGTATAGGATAAGAGTAGAATGATAGAAGTAGAAGAGATCTATAAAGTGATAAAATTAGTACATTAGTTAATAAGTAAAACCTAAATATATTACATACAAAATTAGTTGCATAGATAATAATTTAATTAAAGAATACCTTTCAGTTTCTCTACTAAAAATAAAAGGCTTCTAAACAATCAGTAAGAAGCAGTGCACGAGGATAAAACAATTAGTTGTCACCTAACCTTACCCTATAATATACTAGGAAGGACGTTTAACTATCCTAAGTAATTAGAATAGGAATTTAGATTAGGGATTGAAGAAGGCATGTTTGGGTGGTAATTGAGCAAAGAAGTCTTTGGAGGAAGGTTTGATTTATTCCTATATATCATAATCACATTTATCATTGCTACATTCAGTTCTTGATCCTAATAATGTAACGTACTTATGTTAAATAGTTAATCCAGTATATATATAGGTACTATAAATATAATTAACGAAGTAATACGAGAGAGTGATAGTGAGATTATACCACATATACTAACAATAACATATAATTATCATTTATCAGTACATCTAAACATTATTATGTATCATCGATATCAATACCGCTATAGAGTAGTAATGATAAGTATAATGTTCTGCGTAAATGAGGGTATAGACTACAGAAAGTAGTATGTATAAATTCTAAATAAATGAAATACAATGCAGAGATAATATTGAAAGCCCAACTACTTAAACCTTCGCTGTGTTATATATTACATGGGCAGTATCTGCATCGTCTTTCAGAAGAACCTAACAATCCTCTTCTTAACCAAAAATAAAACCTATTAAAATCAAAGATACCTACTCATTATGCACTAAATTCTTTATCTTTATTTATAAAGGACAGTACACATTAAACACTAAAAGTACAAATATATTATAATCGAGAAAGAATAAATATATATATATTCATAATATAAATTTACATATATATGAAGCATAATCTAATTTATATATATAAATAATATGACTATATATATATTATTAAATTAATAATATTAATGATATTATATTTATTAATATTATTAACAGTCCGAGGCATATTACTTACTTATCAAACTATTCAATATTAACAGTTAACACAATGGGCCAGTTCACAATTATTAATAATATTGACTATATTTATACTCATCACATCCAATACACTGAGCATAGCCGGATGTTTAATGTTTCAGATGGCATACATTACTATTGAATTAATAGACATTTATATAAAAAGATATTTGAGTTCTTATAGAAATTACCATTTCTTATAATAAAATATTTCAGAAATCTAAAAGGTCCCATATAATATATAATTAATCCAGCAAGACACACTTATCATGGAATGAGTAAGTTAGGTGCATTCTTGGATAGTATAGTGTTCTTATACAGTAAATGATTCATTATTATATATATATATTATATCACAGTACTATATACTATATAAGATATATATATATATAAATATATATATTAATACTCTTCCTGGACCTGTTTCCAGTGTGAATAACCCAGGAGGTCCTGGTTGGACTTTGATTTATTAAGTATAATAAATTACCACAACCTCAACGAGAACAAATTCCAAGGCTCTGAGATTCTAAGAGAAAAGAGGGCAGCCATGGCATCCAGCATAATTATTATTATATAAATAAATATTTATAATCTATTATTAAAGAGAGTGAAATATTATAATATATTTATAAGTGGATATAACATATACGTACTAATATATATATATATATAATATATATATATATATATATAAATATTTATATACTAATATTAATATAATGATAAAGAGGAGAAGCCATAGTTTATTTGGATAATTTGTAATATATATAAGATATATAAAATCTTAATTCTATATATTTTTGTATAATATTAATATTTAGATCTTTCAATTTTTTTTAGAAATGGCTTGAACTATAGGCTTAATTTTTTTAATAATTTTTTGCACCCTTCTAAAATATTTTGATTTTATTATAAAAATAAAAAATTTGTATTAATGATTCGGAATTTCATTTTAGACGACTGAGTCGGAATAAATTTTATTTTTATTATTTTAAATATGTGGCGCTCTGCGCTGCGGACTAAAGTTTTTTTTACATTTATTAAATCTTACAAAAGTTCAGTTCTACTTAAAAGTTTTAAAATTTTGTCCCAGGTGCCTACCTCTGATATATATATATATATATATATTATATATTATAATATATATATATATATATATGGATATATATTAAATATTATATATATATATTATATAATACTATATTTACTAAGGTTACTGGTAATATAAGGCTTGGATTCTCCTTGGGGCGGTATATATTAGTGGATAGGGTAGGGGAGGAAATTATTATATTAACACATTTATATACTATAACTATTACACTAGTATATTATATATATAATATCAATCACTGTGAGTATCCATTATATATACTGGATATAACTTTTTCTACTCACGTAGTGACTAAATATATTAACCTATTCATTCAACAAAACTTATTTCTATGTCCAACGAGTGGTAATTGGAATGGAATACCTCAATTTACATACTCTCACAAGAGTAGAGGCCTAATATAATATTATATATCACCCCTTTATCAGTGAACAAAGCATCTTCCATTTGACCTTGAAACTTATATATATAATATATATATACAATATTCTCTAGATAATCTCTCCAGAAGATCGCATTCTACAATAGTCCATTAGCATACATAAGCAAAAAGGAAAGGGCATAGGATATTAGCTAGCCCTAGTCGACCTATTACTAATAATTATATATTATAAATATATTATATATATATTATATATAATATAATATATATATAATATATAATATATATTAATAAATATATATTAATAATATATATATTATATATATATATATATTAATAATATATATAATATAATATATATATATATATATATATATATTAATATTAATTAAATTAATATAATATATAATATATATAATATATTAATATTAATTATATAATATATATATATATATATATATATTAATGATTAGTGTAGTGTGTTGTGTGTGTGTGTGTGTAGTGTTAGTGTGTGTGTGTAGTGTGGTATTGTGTGCATAATACATTCATAATATACCTATATTCAAGTAATCAATAATGTGAGAGTATATTTATTATCACATAGCTCCTTACTTATATACTCTGATTATACCTGTGACAAAGTCAACCTTTAAAAAACGTACACTTACACAAAGCAAACTGGCATGTTCAATGATTTTAGTTCTAGAACTACATTCATTCCAATCCACTAACTTTTATATCTTCACAAAGCAATACAACACTTCAATAAGATCATTCTAACTTCTTAAAACCATGCTGTTGTTATTTAGGCTAATTAATACAATTATTTTTCAAATTAATTAAAGCAAGAAGATTATCTTTTAAAAGCATGCTGTTATTAAGCTTAATTAATGCAATTAATATACAAAATAATTAGTACCACAACAGTTAATTTGATGACTTTGTGTATGGAAAAGAACATTGTAAAATAAGTAACCTTAAAAATAGGTTTATAATTATTATACGTAAATGCTGTTATACGTAATACTTGTCTATTGTAAAATATGGTATTTGTGAAAACTCTATTTTATATTACTTTATATTTTTCAAATATTGGGGTTTTTATTATATAATATTTTATGGTTTTTTTATTACTTTTTTTATTTTATTATTATTTGTATGTTTATATTTATTTATCATTTATGTTTACTGTACAATAATTTTGTGACGTCAGAATTATCAATTATAATGTGAAATTTAGGAACTCTCAAAATGATTTGAAAACTTTCCAAGTCGGGCAAATATTACTTTTCATGGACTGAAAATATTGAAATTACTTATTCTGCGATTCTGGTAGGCTCGAGATTGCGAACTTATATATATT
Source organism: Trachelipus rathkii (assembly GCA_015478945.1). Lineage (NCBI taxonomy): Eukaryota > Metazoa > Arthropoda > Malacostraca > Isopoda > Trachelipodidae > Trachelipus > Trachelipus rathkii. The sequence goes on from JABUQX010052463.1 coordinate 11,143, forward strand.
ATAGCGGCTGGATACTGAAAGACTGTGGGTTGCGGCTTAGTTAGACTGGGACCTTAGCGTAGCTTGCGTAGTGTGACAGCGGTTTAAAGCTTCCTAATTCCAGGCCTGGAATCCACTCACAGACTGATCAGTAATGACTATTAATGAAAACATCATTCATGTAATGAACTCTGGTGAAATTGAATGTACATATCGCGGTTAATCGAACTTAAAGTTAAACCAAACCAAGCATAGGGTTAATTAAGTTTAATTGTTAGATGAAATAAGAACCAAATATGTAAAATATTTTGTGGGTTTCAGATCCCATAAGCGAGTTGTTTTAAATCAGAATCTCTATAATGTAACATTGAAGAGTACTATTTTAACATGATAGGAACCAACAAACCATTAAAGCGCATGGTGGCGTTTATAGCAATTTAAACTAGTATTATAATTTTTAGTAATGAAGCAGCGTAAATTATTCCTCAACACTTCACAACTCAGATAGATATGTGAGCTAACTAATACCTAATATCCTAGGAGTTGAAACCTATATCTAGTATCGTCGTGAGATCCTAAATCTTAACACTCCACCTGAAAGCAATTATTCTTATAGCTTATATATATATATAATAATAATATATATATAATATAATATATATGATATAATATATATACATCATAATAATAATATTATATATAATATATATAATATATATTATAATATTATATATATATATATAATATATATAATAATATATATAATATAATATATAGTATATAGGTGAAACTAAAGAAGTTACCCCGCATGATATCTCGAAAAACTAAGATAGACAAGAGAACTGATAACATATATGGAATCAGAATATGAATTTTGTTGGGAAAATATGAAAAAAAAAAATTTTTACTTTTTTTTTAAATTTTTTTTTATATCTCCAAAACTACGATAGGTACAAGAAAACTAATAACATATTTAGAATCAGCGTATGAAATATGTATGAAAAAATTTTTTTTTTTTTTTTAACTAAAAGAATACCCCAGGATAAACCGCAAAGATGCAAAGAGTCGGGGTCTCTCGGCCTCCTGGGGACGACGGGTTGATATTTTCCCCCCTGCCGGGGAGGGTACTCCGGAACCCCCCGACTCTTGGTATTTGGGTGTCGCGGGGGGTTCTCCGCCCTCCCTACGGTATGGAAAACGTCCCCCCCTCTGTTCCCTCCGTCGGCTTGAGCCCCCTAAAAATCTTTATACGAAACCTGATTCCATATATTTTTTTAATTTTCTTCTAACTATCGTAGTTTTGGAGATATAAAAAAAAAAATTAAAAAAAAAAAAAAAAAAAAATTTCATTTTCCATACAAATTTCATACGCTGATTCCATATATGTTATCAGTTTTCTTGTACCTATCTTAGTTTTCGAGATATTATGCGGGGTAACTTCTTTAGTTTGGCCATGTATGTATAATATATATTATATATATATATAATAATATATATTATATATATATATTATTATATATAATTATAATATATATATATTATATATATATTATAATATATATGATATATATATATATATATATAATATATATACTAAATACTAAATAATATATATATATATATATTATATATATATATATATATATATATACAGGTATATATTAATATATATATATATATATATATATATATATATATTATATTATATATTATATATATATATATATATAATTATATATATATATATATTATATAATATATATATATATATAATATTCTGCTAACTGAAAGATCAAGATACGTCTCCGCATGCATCATCCACCATACAAGAGGATCTTTGGCAGTGGAAATGTGTTTCTTTTTGGCGTACTGGTAGACGATTTATAATGCCTGGTTGGACAGCTTATCATTTTCGTCATCACTGCATGAATGTGGGAATGTTTTCCTGACGTCGGTGACAGTGGTGATTATGAATTGTTTTAAAGCAAAGTATGCAGCTGTTCCTTCTGATTTTCTTTGGAACTATTTCAAACTTGCATTTTTGAATTTTCTTTACCTTTTCGGCCTAAGTTGAATTTAATCTTTAACCTTTTCGGTGAGAAACTAGGGAGTGAAATTTTTTGCTTTATATCTATTGCTCAAAAACTTGGAATATAAGTCGTTGCTCTCTGGGGAAATCAAATCACTTGTTAATTTCTCTAACTATCGTCGATCTCATACATTTATTCTTTTAGTGTCGTTGTCTGAGAGTATTATTACTACTTCTCTTTATATGAGTAAGGATATGTATACTGTACTCTAAAATATAATAGATTATATATATACGTATGATGTGAAAAATACGAAATATATTATTTATTATAGCTATTTGATTATATCATGTCGAGGATATATTTATTTCACAATAAGTAGATACGGTAAGTATATTTAGCGATATATATTTGTAATTAATAGACCAGCTATTAATATTATTTAAACCAAAAATTATTTATTGAATACAATATATTTTAGTTGACTATTATAAAAAGAAAACGAGTTAGGAATTATAAAGTATATTTTCAGCATATATTTAAGCATATATTATATAGGACATAAATATATTTACCGTCTAATTTTCAACTATTAGTAGTAGCATTAGTTTTGTGTGAAGACATAGTTTTGTCTAGACTTGAAGATTAGAATTTTTAGCATATAGTCTTAGAATAATTAGAGTTTAGACAATTATTTAAAGAATTTAGCAATATTTTTAGTCATAATATTTCATTATTTATTTAGGCAGATAAAGTTTAGTCTAGACATAAGATTCTAAGCGAAGAAGATTTCTCTATAATCCATAAAATATTTTTTAGCTATATATCTTGTCACGCGCTTCATACTTTAGGTCAATATACATTTCATGCATTATAGTTCAGCTCACTTTTAGAGCGAAGTATATGTTTTAGCGAGATTTCTTAGCATTACTATTATAGCAGTGATAACGATCAATATGATTTTAAGCATATTCTCTCAGCATAATAATTTAAGCATATATTTAGTTGTATATATTTTAATAGGGCAATATTTAGTTTATGTCTCTCAATTATTTTTCTGGCTATAGTTTCTTTTATATTCATTATATGTAATAACATAGTAATTTTAATGTAAAATGAATAATTTTTACAATTAAATATTAAAGACGATATGTATAATCATTAGCAGGCGATGTTACCGGACATAAATGTCTACTAGTATAATTATATATTTATAGAATACTTAATAGTACGCAGTAATTAATTTAAGCATATTTCTACGCGATATTATTAGTAACATTTTTTATGTGCAATACATTAATAGCGATTAGTTTTTGTAAACACTAATTTTTTAACATATACTCTTAAGCATATTATTTATGCATATATTTACCTTCATACATATGTTAGCATCACTTTTTTTAGCGATAGTTATGGTTGTAGTGATATATTTTACGACAATTATTTTCTATAAGCTATATATCTTGGGAGTTATTTAATTTCAGTAACAATATTTTTCTAAAGAGCGAGAGTTTTAAGCATATATGTTGTTGAGTACATATATTAATAGCACATTATTTAAGACTATATATTTTAGCATATTATTTAGACATATATTTAAGCATAATTAACTCTTAGTCTATATTTTTTTAGAGCTAATATTTCAGTTTAGCCATATTTTTCACGGCCATGTTCGCTTTAGCATGTTTAATTAGCATTATATGTTTGAGGCTCTCATATTTGTCACAGCATGTATAGTTGTACGGACAATATTGCGAGAACATTATTTTTAGCATATGAGTTAGTAGCATAACGTAGTAAAGCATAGTTTATTTTAGACCACGAGAGCTGAAGTCATAAGTTTACGCAAATAATTTATTAGATATAGCAAGATATTTTCTTGAAGATGCCCGATATTTATTTAGCAGTAGTGTTAATACAGGGCACTCAGATATTATGCATATGAGTTAGCAATGAATTTTTTAGCAAGTTAGAACTCCGGGACGAAATTTATTTAAAGCGAGGTATTTCTCGAACCATGGAATTCAGACATATGCCTCGTAAGTATAAAATAGCGAATGTAGGTCTTTCAAAATTGTGACATGAATTGTAATTCTAGCATAGTCACGTTATTGCATATCTGTTAGAGCATTGCATTAAAGAGCTATCAATTGTTCCTAAACGCCACAAATACTGAATGAAGATAATTATATAATTTTCAGCAGAATATTTGAAGGCAATAATTTTCACAAGCTGGAAACATGATTTGAAATTTACTTTAAAAACTATATATATGTGATAAACGACGATATGTTTAGGATAGATAATTTTAGCATATATTTAGCACATATTTAGCATATATTTTTCAACAAAAAAATTATAAATTAGCTAAATAGTTATTTGGTTTATTTTATTTAACATATATTTAGCATATTATTTTATAGCATATTTTTTTATATGATATTATAAATATTTTAAGCATATTTTTTACCATATATATTATATATATATTTTTAGCATATTATTTATCATTTAATTTAGCATATTTTTTAAGTAATATATTTAAACAAGATTTTTTAGCAATGTTAATTTTTGTTATTAATTTAGCATTAAGGATCGCCATATTTTTATGCATATATTAATTTGCTATGTTTTTTAGACAATATATTTAGTCAAATATATTTAGCTGATTATTTTTTAGAGCATATTATTTAAGGTCACTATTATATTTTATAGCAAATAATTATTTTAGCAGTTATTATTTAGCAATATATTTTAAGCATATTTTTTTGCTAATATATTTTCTATCACATAAGTGGTAGAACAGTACTATACAGTCCTGAAAAATTTTATACTGGCGCATAAAGCATTAACAGCAATGCACTATTACGCAAATAAGGGGGGGGATTATCATCTGTTTTAAAATTAAGAAAAAAAACATGGGGGAGGTGAGATTGATTATCCCTAAGGACAATAAATGGATAACACAAAATCTAACGAATGTGAGAAATTTATACCTGAGGTTGAGTTATTAGATTCAAAACATATATAGCAATTTAAATTTATTATATATTCTTATTTCACTCTCTTCTTGCAGTCATCAAATCATTTGAGTATTACCCTCAATTGTGAAAAAATTTTTATGATCCGAGCTCTTATTTACCATAATCATAATTATAACAATTGTAATTTTTATATCTAATGGAAAATCCGTATCCTCTTTTAAAGTTGTATAAATTATATAATATATCAATATTTAATTTTATTTTAAGCAATTATTTTGATCTCGGATATATCATAAGCATTAATATTTAGCATATTTTTAATAAAATTAAAATATTTGGAGAAAATATTTTACTAGCATTAGTATTTTATTATTTTACTGACATATTCTTAAGCAAATTGTTTGCTTTTTGTTTTGTTTTTTAATTCTTTTTTAGACATATATTTTAGCATATATTTTAGCATATATTTTAGCTTGATTAACTCATGTGACGTAGCCTGTAAGTTTAATCCCTATTTATTTTTAGCTTATACGTCTCTACGCCCTATCCTTTTTTTAGCGAGAAAGTTGTGCTACGCACTAACTCTATCTGTAGTCGATAGTTTGTTAGCATGTGTTTGGCTTGAAGTCACTGTTGTTAAATAAGTCATATCATGTGGGGATAAATATATTTATTAATGCAATATATTACCCTTACTTCCTATTCACAAAAATATCATTTAGAATATATTAATTTAGTATATTAGCATATTTTTTAGCAATAAATTCAACAATGAATAAAAAACTATTTTCTTAGCTATAAATTAAGTTTACATATTATTAGCTGTTTTTTTAAACATATATTTATTATATATATATGCTCCTTTTAAGGGAAATTTATTTAGCATATGATTTATTATTTAGTATATATAAATTATTATTAATTATTTAGATATTTATTTTAGCATAATTTAATATTATAGCATGTTTTTATAGCATGTTTTTTAGCATATTATTTTACATTTATTTAATTTTAGCAATTTATTAACAGCTCTTATTACTATAATTATTAGCAATATATTTATAGCATATGATATATATATATATATAATATATATATATTTATAGCCTAATATATTTTTTAGCACGTTATATTTGCATAATAAATTTATGTCAATATATTTTTTAACATATAAATACTATAGCACATAATTTTATAAGCTATGGTATTTATTTATATGAGGCTATTATCATAAATTATTGTGTGCCAAATAATTTCGTAGCGATAGTATTTAGCATATTTTTTAGCATACATTTTTAACGCTATGATACGATTATAAGCCTCATGTTTTTTTAGAGCAAATGGTATTATTAATTATGCATATAAAAATATACTCCTTTGGTAAGTTCATCTATTTTTTTATAGAAATATATTTTTATAGATTTTTTATGCTTATAATAATTTTCAGTAATAATATAATTATTATTATTAGAGCTATATATATATTTGTAGACATTGATAATTAAGGCTATATAATTATATAAAGAGTGGCATAATTATTTTAAGACATATATTTAGTTCAAGTATTTTCCTTTAATTTATTTGCAATATATATATTATTAATGCCACATTTTTTTTTTAATTAGCAATATATTTAATGGCATATCTTTATTTTTAAATGCATATAAACTTTTAGCAATATTAATTTAAATAAGATGAAAATATAATAATTTGCTTATTTTAGTATTAAATATGTTTGTTTCTAATTATTTAGCATTATTTTTTAGCATTTGTTTCAACATTTAGCATTATTTAGTATTTGTTTCTTACATTTAGCATTATTTTTCATTTGTCATCCGATTGAGAGTAGCAGACACAGTCTGAATAAAATTTAATATATATCTGAGAGCTCTATAATAAATTGAAATAAACACAAAGCTAATAGCATAAATTTAAAAATGATAACTCAAGAATTGAACAACGTTAATTAAATAGAATAAAAAATAAAAACAGAGGATAAGTAATAATAAGAGAAAAGGGTACGAAAGATAACAAAATGAAACAAATCTAACAAATTAGATATAGAGATTGAGAAAATTACCTGAGGTTGGTTAATGATTCAATAAATAAACTTATTTAAAATTTAACAATTTTTAATTACTATCACACTCACTCAGTCTGCAGATCATTACGACAATCATTTGTCATGCAATAGATGAGAAAAATGTTAGAGAGATACAAAGCACCCATCTTATGTAACACCGAGACATATCTAAGAATAGATAGCCAAGAAGAAGAAGAAGAAGAAGAAGTAGAGTATATGTAATGATTAGCCAAATAGAACAGGAAGATAGCCCTCAGTCACACGATATTAACTGTTTACAGATTAATGAGTATATGAGCCATAGATATAAGATAGCGATAAAAGATATGGATAAGACATTAAGATAGAAATGTAAGAAGGATTTGACCAAATATGATTTAAAGGAACTAAAATTATTAATTATAGCATATAAGTTTAATTTATAGCAAATATAATTAAATATTTAGTCATTATATATAATATATTAAGTGCATATATATTTAATAGTACAATAAATTACAGATCTAAGCACTACCATTTTAAGTAAAAATAAAATAGCATTAGATTGTTATATGAGAATAAAAATAAATATACATTTAATTAGACAAATATAATTTTAGTTATATATTTTGCAATATCATACTTTGTTGATGTTTCTCTCTTCTGAATTCTTTAATTTTTCGAAATATTTATGCAAAATAATTTTTTTAAAGCAATAATAATTTTGAGCTTATATATTTTTTTTAAGACACGTTCACTAATCTCTTTAGGCATTATTCACTACGACACCCTTGTTGTACAAGGGGCGCAGTTTCTAAGCATATATATATAAGTAAGGCAATAGTGCTATATTCAGACAATATTTGGAATTTAGGAGACTATCATAATGAGTGTTAATTAGCATATTTCTTATCTTTAAGCGCGCACTATCATGTTCGAAACTATGAGGAGCTATCAGAACAATCGCTTGTCTTCCCACGCGAGTTAGCACCTCATGGTAGCATACGAAAACTTTTTTAGCATCACCGTTTCGCTTCTTATATAGAGCATATCATGTAGCAATTAATTTTTAGGCGAGTGTTATTAGTTTTAGCCCACAATTATATTATAAAGCATTTGTATTTTATAGCTATAATATAATATGTAATATGATATTGCATATAATTATAATATATTTAGCATAATTTTAAATAATTTAAACTTTAAAGCATATATTAATTAAGGATATTCTTTAGTTTACATAGATTTAAGCTTATTTATTTAATTCATAATAATTATATTTATATGCACATATAAGATATTTTAAGCAATATAATATATATATAGCATAAAGAAACTATATTAAAAAGAAAAAAATATATATTTAAGACGAAATAATTTGACCTTACCTTCAATAAACTTTTAGTCAATATTTGTATTTGACCAACTTATAATATTTAGCAATATAATATTTTGTCTACTATTTATTCATTAATTATATGAGCAATATATTTAGCATATTTTAGCATAATTAAATTAATTAGACAATATTCTGAATATTAGCTGTTTATAGACTTAAATAAGTTGTCAGTCATGAGCTTTGATCATGAAGACAGATAAAGTCATGCTTATATTAGACACAAAACATATTCTAATCTTAAGCATATTTTCTTAGAAGCTGTTTTTAACAAAGATAATTTTAATTTAAGCAAAAATGTATAACTTGAATGAGCAAATTAGATTAGTAGTTTAGCATAAATATTAAGACATATTTATTAGTTAAGGCATCTCACATATTCCAATTTAGCCTATTTTATATTAATGTTAGCATATATTAATTGATCTTTTTTATATATTTTAGCAATATTTTATGAGCTCACATACGCTTTTTTAGGAGCATGATTAATATCTTTGAAACACACGTCATTCTCTCTTAAGTTACATATTTTTAGCTTAGATAATAGTAATCCTTATTAAAGGACACAATAAATATGCAAAAAAATAATAAATATATGAAATCTAGACAGATTATTACTCTCTTCATTTGAACGATAATATTTAGACATAATTGGAGTTAATAGCACATGAGAATATGTTTTAGAACGCAGTTATAAATATTTAGTCGCAGACTCATGTTTTTAGCCATGTTAATTTAAGGTCAATGTATTTTTAGCTGTGTAGCAATGTCATTTGGCATAAGACCTTTAGAAATAAATTTTGAGATTTTTGAGATCATAATGCGTGATTGTTTTATAAAATATTATAGCACACATCAGAATAAGTGCTTTTATGGATAAAATAACTTTAGTGCAGACAAATTTCACGCATATTTTTAGCATATTTTTAGCATTTATTTTTTCCACGCTATTTTAGCACTTATTTATTTTTCCTAGAGAGCGAGGAGTTTTAAAAGCATATGTGTATAATATATATGTCTATTTATCTAATTCATGTTGTGATGGAGTCTAGCACAGTCGAAATTTATTACACTGAGGCAATAATAAAATGAAAACAGCTATGCATATATTAAAACACGCTTATACCTAAAAGATGAACATACTATGTTTTATATAGAAAAAAAACAAAAGGAGGAAAGATTTTCCTAGAAACAAAATGAAACAAAATAATCTAAATGCTGAAATGATATAGAGAGAAAATACATAGCTGCTATCATACTGATACGTATTATGATTCAAACTTTAATACTAAAATTAAATTATTATTCTTCACCTTCTATCTCACTAGCATGTCTTCAAATCATTTGTCTCAATGTGAAAATTATTATTGATCTATCACATCTATTTTATTAACTCCAATAACTAATAAATCCTAACAAATGGATTAATACCTATTAATGGAGTTTTTTTATATTGACCAATTACAAAGCTGCTTACATTCGACATATATATAATTTATTATAAGCGATAAATTATTTAATATATAGCATATAATTATTAAAATTATAGTTACGTCATGATTATTTATGCATATTAATTAAATTTATTATTTTATGACAAATGTTTATGGATGTATATATATATATAGCATATATTTTAAGAGCAATATTTATTTAGCATATTTTTAGCATAATTTTAACACTTTTATATTTATTATAAAACATAATATTAAACGAATTAAATTATATTTAAGTACATATTATTTTATAGCATATTAATTGCATATATTTAAGCATGTTTTTTAGCATATATTAAGCATATATTTAGCAATAATTTTTAATTTTAAAGGGTCATTAATTATTAGGCATAAATTAAATTATGGAATAAATATAGTTACCTCAGCTGCACAGACTAAAATATATATTTATATTAATTCATAATTTTTATAGCTAGATAAGTTTTAAATTAAATACTGACTAAATTAGCAATATATATATAATTAGCAATTATAAATTTATAGGCATATTATTATAAGGCATTAACTTAATTATATGACCTAATTATTATTAAAAGTATTTAAATAATATATTTAGCATATTTTTAGCATATATTTAGCATATATTTATGAGTAAGTATAAAAAAATAGCATTAAAATAATTTTTAGCAAATATTTTATCATTTAGATCTTTAATATGCAATATAATATATAATGCAATAAATAAGTATATAAGTCAATATAATTTTTATAATGCACATATTTCTTAGCAAATTAAATAATTTTAGAGCAAATTATTATTTAACATATATTTAGACTAAATATATTTAATTTAAGTGCATATATAAATTATTTAAGCATATATTAGCATTATATATTAACACATATTTATAATAGCAATATATTATTTAGCATAATAATATATTAGTCATTAATTTATTATTAGAAAAATAAATTATTATTAGCAATATTATTTAATTAGAGTAATATGTATTTAGATAAATATATATATTTAAATCAATAATTTAAATTAAATATAATTTAACCAGCTATATTTTTTAGCAATATATTGTAGCCATATTTTTAGAACAATATTTATTTGGAGTCATAATATATTGTAGCATAATAATTTATTCGTATGCTATAAATACTTTAGAGGCATATATATTTTTATAAGGGCAGAATTCAGTTTATTTCAGCACAGGAGTGGAGTAAAATAATTTATGGCAAGGTATATTAGACAAATTAATCACTACGTATTTAAGTCATAAATTACCTCTATATAGCATTATAAATTAAGGCATAATAAAAGGAATTATCTCTATCATAATGGTCATATTATTTTTTTTATGCCACTATAATTTAGCTATAAATCTTATGATTAAAGCAAATATTTTAAATCACATAGCAAATATTACCTCTTTAAGGTAGCTGATGCCTTCTTATTTTACAGCTATTATATTTTAGCAGTCCATTATATGTTATTAAGCGAATATTCATAATAATTAATGTCATATGGTTTTTATTTTTGCCTATTGTATTTTCTTATCCATTCATTGTGCCGCATGATGAACAGCCCTTCCAATAAATCTTCGTAAACTCTATCTTATCTGGCAACAATGTTACACTAGAACTAATCTATATATTGATTATTTTAATCATGTATACAGCTCAAAGATGATATTTCAACTGTTTTAATAGAAAATAATATCAACAGTTGATGAATTTTCCTATCTCCTCTCATTGAGACAAATACAATAAAGATATCCAAAATACTTCAATACACTTGATATCTTGAGAATTATAATCACCTGAGTGTGCTTAATTGAATTTCTACATCCTTACTTTCACAAATAACTTATTTAAATTATACGTAACAAATATATTATTACTTCCTCTCATCGCAAGTCTATTTACTAATTCATTTGTCTCAATGTGAAAATGTTATTGAATCATACTAACATCTTTTTATATACTCTATAACTTATCTAAATATTGATATCACCTATTGTTTTATTTGCCTCATTATATACAGTATTCCCTCAGTCACTCAACGCACTTCTAATCAATATCAAAATAATATACACCTACCCTAATATATATAGCATAATTAATTATTTTACCCCTCAAACATGAATAAACTATGTATCCCCCTTTATAAGTTAATTACAAGTTACCTACTTATCTCCCTTACCTACTTCTATAAAAAGATACTTATTATACTTAATTCTCATCCTCCAATCCTTCGGAAACTATACTCTCCTATAATAAAGCTTTTATGACTTTATGTACATATCACAATTATTTATCATTCAATCTCATAATTGGCCTCTATTCTTATAAATCATTTTATACCAGTAATTATCCTATCTATTACTCCACCAAGATTTATGCTTATTCTTTATACTAAACTTTCTTAATATATCTATTCACCATTACCTCCTCCTTTACTAAATTACCCCCTATATATATATATACTAATAATATATATATATATATAATACTATATATTATATATATCAATCCCCAATAAATTAACCTAAAAATTTTCATTACTTAGCACAATTACAAACCCCACCCAGTACTCTACTAAAATTCAACCTATCTTCATTACTAGCGAAAATGTACATAATAGGCAGATTTTCTGAGAGGTTATACTCATTCACATTATATTACCTCATATATCTCAATTATCATTATACCATTAAGATAAAGCACATAATCCATAATAATATATTTAAATTTATTATGGAGAAGATTTCGCTCTCGGACGATATCTCGATATCATTAAACCCTATAATTATTCGCTGACTATTACCTATTCCAGAGATAGCAATTCACCTATCCCTGATAAGTCCCCTATTACTTCTTTACCATTCCATCTGTTCATATATATTTACTAACTTCATTTTTCTTTTACTATAGTTATAATGCAAGTACTTTTTATAAGTTCTTCCTATTCTTCTATTACCTCCATATATAATTCCAGACACCTTTATCTTTATGATACATTACTAGTTCAATTTTGACTTTTATTTATAGCTACATTCAATAACCAAGCCTCGTTTATTTATACTTTTTATAAACAATGCGAAATAGTTTAATACTTTAACTTCTTTAAATTACTTTTGAAAGAGTAAACTTAACACATCTGAAAATTAAATTATAATATTAATAAAAATGTTAAATTGAATTATGATTAACTATGATAGCTATTCTAATTAAATAAAATATCAATGATAATTAATTCATTATTTTTAAAATATAATAAGAATTTATATAAAATATTAATAATAATGTAAAATTAAAATTAAAATAAATTGGGATATTAATATGATGGTTAATAATAATTATATTAATTAATAATATATAATATAAAATAAAAATATATATATATATATATATATAATAATAATATAAAATAATTATAATAATATAATAATAATATATAATAATAATAATAATAATAAATAATTAATAATTAATTAATATAAATAATAAATTAATTAAATAAATAAATTAATATATATAATAATAAAAATATAATATAAAAATATAAATAATGAAGAGATATTTAAAGCTATAGAGAGAGATATGATGAAAAGAGGAAGAGAGTGGAGGGAAATAAAAGAAGAGAAAGAGATGAATGAAAAGTGAAAGAGAGAGAGTAGAGTAAAGAAGAGATAAGATAAGATATGAAGAATATGAAGAGATATGAGAGAGATATAGAGAGAAGATGATAATGGCAAAGAATGAAGAGAGAGAATAATGCACGAGCAAAATTTCAGAATTCACTTCTTTCTTCACAGTACACAATGATCATTCTACTTAGTAACCATCAAATACACTCTCTCTCTTTAACAATTTATGATAAAAAAAAAAATAAAAAAAATACTGCAATTAAAATAATGATTTTCAGTAATATTATAATAAATATGTTTTTAAAAAATAAGGTAAATTTTTTTTTTTGTTAAAGTAGGTTAATATATAGAAAAGTTATGTCTTCCATTTTTAATTTGCTAAGGTCTTATTGTACGGAGTGTTTAGATATGTTGAAAAAACAAGCCGGAACTATCAGTGGCAGGGACTACTCCTTTTACCTGCTAAGAACTATTTGTTTACTAGTTCCTTTTTTCTTTCTCATCTTGTGCGGGTGAGCACAAATTGGGAAGTAATAGATTATTTTAAAAAAATTATAGATGTGCCAATACAAGAGAGAGTACAATCTGATCCTCCATTTGGTAAGAAACATCTAATTTTAAAGGACGAGGAAACCAGAAGTGGTGGGTAGGTAATGAGCATAAAGAAATAAGCAGAATTTGGCAGGAGAAACAAGTGGGTGTTTCCAATCACATACTAGTCTTAAGAGTACGATATAATATAGTTAAAAATTGAAGATATTATCTAGGACTTTGCTGGCTGCATACTTAAGCATTTATTTAAAGTATTTTGAACTTTTGAAGTGGGGGAATAAATAAAAAAAAAATTGTAGATAATTTAATCTAGCTGAAGCATGTTATCACAATAGAAGAGTGAAATCTTTTTAAGAAACACTTCTGGGTTTCAGAAATAATTAACAGAGGAAAAGAAGTAAGCCACTATTATTCGACATATAAGTATTATAATAAAAGTATTGGTGGATATAATAATGTAAAATTAAGCAAAGTAAATAGTTCAATTATTGTGGAAGTCGAGATAGAAAAATTATTGAGTGAGCTATTATATTATATAAAATTAGATATATAAATAAGGAAGTTTTTTGTATCACAAGTTACATATATGTATATACTTCTTAAATATGACGATATCAAAAAAGGATCGAGATATGAAATCAGAACGTATTACATAAACAATGTAAGTTTTAAAATAATATAAGGATAAAGTAAAAAGCTTGACAATAAAATAATAAAAAGATAAACAAATAAAGGAGGTAAAGTGGAAAAAGAATAAATGAGTATTAGAAAAACTTATCATAGGAAAGATAGTAAACTATTAATTTTAGGTACATGGAGATAGAAATAAGCATTCACGAAAATATGAGGACAGTAACGTTAATATAAATAGTTAGTACGGTATAAAGAATATACATCTTGTAATAATGGGAAAATGTATGGTTAAATCCAGTAGAATAATATCAGGGAGTAATGATTGGTAAAGATATAGATTAGATAAATAGAACATATTAAATAAGAAATTAGTTTATATTAAATGCTATAGGGAAGGATAGAATAAGGGGTAATCAAAGTATTATAGAGATAGTTAATTAAGAGTATTTATTAATTATATTAGGTATGAGGAGTATAAGAGATTAGGTTCGATAAAATGTATGTAAGGAGTATACAATAAAATTACATATAAAGTCATTGTATGTATTGAAAGAAAAACGATAGGAAGGAAATCCATCGAGTTTGGATTTACACCAATACTAAAGTAGAACTAGTATATGTATTAAAGATATAAAGTGATGCAACATTATAGTAAATCTGATGTATATAATGAGAGATAGTATTTATGATACTTAAAGTATATATATATATTAGTATAGATTAATTTATAATTAGTTATTTGTTTTAGGGAAAGGTAACGAAAAGTGCTCTATATATAACTTACTAAGGATTAGTGACAAATAAGACTCTATACTATTAGTTTTGATGCTCATAAAGTTTTAAGGAGATAATTATATATGGGAGTGAATACTAAAAAAGATATGATGTTCAATCAATTACAAAAAGGAATATTATCTTACTATTGAGCTCTGATGGGTTTAACAATATATTATGGACTAGATAATTTTTAATATAAAATGTTTAATATATGTAAATATTATATAGCATGTTTTGTAGTAGTGAGAGAAACATATGTAAGTGATTTTATTAAGTGAGGATTAGGTATTAATATAGGATGTGTGGGTTTAAGTATGTTTTAACCATTGAAAAATGCTATATGGTCACACAGAAGAATTTACTTACAGAAGAAGAGAAACAACGTATTCGTATATATTAGAGCTAATTATCTATTATGAGATTTTGAGAAAACGGCAATATAATAGAACTTCTCAACAAAAAAAGTACATGTTGAAGAACCAAGAATAAATTAAGTACAGAACTGTAATATTAAAAGTGATTAATAGATAATACTAATAAAAAGTGAAAGAGTATGTGTTAGGATTAACAGTAGGGAAGGAGAGTGATTTAAAGTAGGAATGGGTGGATAATCAATAAAGATGTGTTAAATAAATGTCTCGATGGTTGTTTAATATCTTTTAATAGAATATAGATAGTTAAGTCATTCAAGTAGATAATTGTGATTATATATGAATATTAATTATAGGGAAAGTAGAAGCTGTAAATATTAAATAATTCTGATTGAGGGGTAATTGGTAGATATGATAGACTGTATTTTTAAAATCACTTTTTTTTTATCTGACGATACTGTGTTGGTTGCTAATTCAAATAAATAAGAATAAATAACTACGTATGTAATTTATGTGATTGGACGTTTAGTAAGTTTGAAGTGAAAGTGGTGACTCATAAAAAGGTCAAAAGAGGATTAAAAAACATTTAATCTTTAGTGTAAAAGTCAAGTGTTAATTAAAAAATATAGTATAACATATATATATAAATCCAAAAGGAGTAACGATTCTCTAAATTACTGGATGAGTTTTGAGTAATAATCTATAAAAGGTGAATTAGAGAAATAAAACCTAACAGATAGCTCTGACATAGTGTTCTATGTATTAAGTATGATGCTTAGTAGAATGGCATTATTGGGGCTTTCGAACCAAGACCTATGAAAGGAATGATAGGAAATGTATAGAAACTGCAGCAAAATGAAAAGTTGACATATGAGATAGTCAGATGTCGAAAGGTAGCAAACAGTTCTAGTAACAATCATCCTTAAGAATTATGGTAAAACTAAATAGTAGAAAATTTTATTCAGGAAAGGTATAAAATAATTATAGAAATTAGAGCTTCATGAATGATTAATTATATGTATATATCCCAATATATATTTTTTAGGTATGTGATGTGTAAATATCAATGTTATCTATTATTATAATAATAAACATTACTATATATATATAAAATGTAATAAAAAATAAATGGTATTGAGTAAAGATTTTATTGAGGAGTAGAAATGAAAGGTTTACGGGATATTTGTGGAGCAAAGAGAAAAGACAATCAAACATAAAATGTAAGACCTACATATTATATACCGCTAGGAGTTACGTCTGATGATAAGAGCTAATGAGAGGGGTACTAATAAAATAGATGTTGTTTTCTCGTTTATAAAAATATAAGTAGAATATTAATTAAGATAGACTTGCACCCGTACAGAAGCATGGGTTATCGCTATTTATATAGGGGTAGACGACATACCGTCAGAGTGAAAATTTTAGGGTTCGAAGTCTTAGCTTTCGCGCAAAGAGGGTGACACTTATTCCTCGACACGACGATTGGGGTGGGTTGTGTTCATCGGAATGTTTCCTACCGAGAGAAAAACTTGTTGTCCGGAAGTACGGTATCAAATATTTTAACCTAGGTTTAAAATTATTTAAAATTTTTAATACAACTGATATAGCTACAAGAAAAGAATAACTTCAGCATCGAAAGTTTAAAATCATTCCCGATACACAACCACTCAATGTGTTATTTTCGAATAAAATAACACATCAGTGTGATGTGCTATTAAATCTCAAGACTTATTGTAAATGAAATGAACTGGACATATAAATTAAATTCACTATAAAGGCAAAAATAATTTTTCACAAATAGCAATCTTTCCTGGTAATCCACAATACAGATCAAAGAAGCTATAACTAGAAGGGTCATTAGTATGACGAATGGTAATGATTAACACTTAATAGAATGCTTTGGAGAAGAGTAATAATGGGAATTAATTTCAATTAATTGATGAATAAATAATAATAAAAATACATAATAATAATAAATAATAATAATAATAATAATAATAATAATAATTAATAATAATAATAATAATAATAATATAATAATAATAAAATATTAATAATAATATAATAATAATAATAATAATAATAATAATAATAATAATAATAATAATAAATAATAATAATATATAATAATAATATAATAATAATAATAATAATAATAATAATAATAATAATATAATATGGATAATAATATTAATAATAATTAAAAATAAAAAATAATATAATAATAATAATAATAATAATAATAAATAATAATAAAATAATAATATAAAATGTATAATAATATAAATAATAATAATATAATAATAATAATATAATATAAAAATTATTATATTATTTTATCATATATGTAAATTGTAGAAAATATAATATATATATATATATATAAATATATATATATATATATATATTATATATATATATATCATTTCCATTTATTATATATGTTTATTTATAGCTTTGAGTGTTTGTGCTGTGTGGTTTGTTGTGGTGGTTGTGTGTGTGTGTGTGTGTTGTGTGTGGTGTGTAACTCGTCATGTTGCGTCCCCTATAGTTTCCTTTCTGTGATCAAGTGTTTTCGAAAGAAATAATTGGTGTACATTATTTAATCTTTGTTTTTTATTATATCTTTACTTCCATTTGTATTCAATTGAAACCTTTTGAATTTCTCTTTCACAATCAAGATATTTCAATATCTAATTTCCCAAAATATATCTAATTCTTTATCTAATGATGGTAAGTTATTGAGTTGTTAATATTCATGTTATTTATTTCGTTTAATAGCTTTTTTCACATAAGTGTTTAATGCCCACGTCTCACATATGGTTTATATATTTCTGCTTTTTTGTTTATATATATAAATAATATATATATATATATATATATATATTATAAATATATAATATATATATATATATATATATATATATATATATATATAATGAACCGACTGACGGTGGA
>JABUQX010052464.1:0-15000 GCA_015478945.1 Trachelipus rathkii
TGGGTGGTGCAAATAAACATACCTTGTCTCTGTATGATTGCTCTCTATTAAACAAACCCTGCACTATGTACGGAAATCTGATAAACACACCTGCGTCGAAGCTTATCGTAAAAGGTTAAAGATAGCTGGTAAATATAGCTGATTGCTAGATATGCACAAATTTCAAACCAGTTGTGCGCAAGCGCCCCAACCCCTCCTCTCATCACACATATAACGCCCAATTGTTTGAGCTTATTCTTTGATTTATAAGAAACTTAATCTGCAATAGTGTTCGCCCGCTTGATATAATTTGACTCGCACCGAAATCTGCCCTGAACGCTTTAAGCATATGCTAAGTGACA
Organism: Trachelipus rathkii; assembly: GCA_015478945.1. NCBI lineage: Eukaryota > Metazoa > Arthropoda > Malacostraca > Isopoda > Trachelipodidae > Trachelipus > Trachelipus rathkii. The sequence goes on from JABUQX010052464.1 coordinate 342, forward strand.
TACAAATGCATAAATAATAAAAAATGAGATCCCGAGCGCCCCATTACCCTCGAACAATGTACACATTAAGATTACCATACGAACATACATACATACAAAATACATTTACAATCACAAAATGTGGATGCTGAAAGCAAGTTTTCTGCGGCTACATGATGGCATTTCGAGCCAATAGTTATTTATGCGCCCTGAGCAGCATAATCTCATTTTTCAAATTTGCTTTACGGGTTTACATTGAATTCGCTTCTTAGATAATGGTTGCTACTGCTACTGCCTATGTTAACGAGAATGTCAGGTATATAGATATAAAGTTTAATATATAATAGCATATATAATATATTATACTATTAATAAAATTATATAGTATATAATAATATATATAAGTAAAAATATATATAGATAATATTATATACTATAATATATATATACTTATATATATAATAAATATAATATACGTTATATATATTATAAACTATAATCTATATATATATAAGTATATATAGTATAATAATATATAACCTAGAATACTATATAGCATTATATACGATATAATATACCTGTAGATATATATATACGGGTATACTATATCAATAAGTTCCACCTATATAATATAGTTTATATTCTAGTATGACGATCATATCTCCGGTGCAAATTCTTGGTGGGGAAAAAGATATAAGAAGAAAAAATAATAAGAGAGGTGGAGAGGCGGAAAAGAAAACGAGTTAACATTATAGAAACTGAAACTTTTAACAACCTAATAAATTTTGATTAATTATTCAAGTAAAAGAATCAGCTTAGGTTATCGATTACATTAATTTAAGGCACCTCAATGCCTACCAAAAACAAAGTAAGTAAGTAAAAATAACGTAAAATAAGCAAAATAAGTAAAATCAGTAATGAAAGTATAGATTTAACGTTGCCGTTAAAAGCGGGAACCGTACACAGAGCGCGACGAAGTGCAGAAGAGGCGCCGCCCAGCGCTTGCGTATTAAGCATTTCAAACTTATTTAACCTACTGCAACGTGTCTAAGCTTGATCTGGTTATGGCTTATGGTGAAAAAAAAAAATGGTAACAAACCGATCGGCGTACGTACCGTCCACAGATGGAACAGAGTGGTGAGATTGAAATTAACAAGGCAACGGACCACCACCGACACGCTAAACCAAGGGCCCACCAAATATTAAGCGGGAGTACCTTCTGCTCATTCTTATCGTAGACCTGAATGAACTGAACGAGATACAGGAAAAAAAGATAGGACAGAAACTCTTCTAGAGCCAAATATGACCCTTTTCGGTGACTGAAAGTGTTCGAATTATATGATATGATAGATTACACAATGATAGAAGATATAGTAGACTATATACTAAGATAAATAATAGGATCTGTTTAGTCCTAATAGTCCTTAACATACCATAACGCTGAACAGTAGATTAGATATTAATATCCGCACCCAACTAAAGCTAGTCGTAACTATAAATATAATCAGATAGAACCTCTAGATGATCAAATATTATAATATTAACATATATATATTCTATAATATTAATAAATTATATAATGATATATATAATATATATATAATAATATGATATTAATAATATACTTATATATATTATTATTATATATATATACTATATTAATATATACTTCGAAAATAAAGGATATATAAAAGGTTACATTGATAGTAAGTAGAGAAAGAACAGTATATATATAATGTAAACGACAGTAGCAAAGAAAAATAACGCAGTATAATACTATATTTTAGTCTCAAATTTACCAAAGAAATTATTTATAGGCCAACAAAAAATTTCGATAAAAAGAGAAAGAATAGTTCATATTTAAAGTTTTTTATCATTAAGTAAATAATAAAATGCACTAGATAGTAATAAAGTCTATACAATTCAGATGATATTGTACGGCTGCGACATGGAAAGTCGAATTGCTTGTCAGTAAGATGATGGGCTTCAGAAAGCACAGATGTTCTTTAAATATATCTACACAAATTGTTATAAATATGGATATATATAAATTTAAATAGAATAGAAATAGCAAACCAAGCAACATAGTAAGCCTTTCGAAAGTGGTCGTGTAAAGCGTAACCCACTAGATCGTGTATATATAATTGCTTTTTGTTGTGAAGAAACGCTTGAACTCTTGATCAGATGAAAAAAGTTTCTTTCCACTTTCCAAGACCATAACACTTCTCGAATCACTGGGAAAATCATACATTTTAGCGAGTTCCAAAGACTGTATAGAATCTGCTCAAAACTAAAATAAGAGTCCAAAAAATAGTGGAAAGGGATAAATGGTAATGAGGACGAAATTCAGTGTGTTTTATAATGATGGAAAGTGGTATGAGGGTGAAATTCTTATTATGATTTAAGAAATGATGTTGACATATTACACAATGCAACTAGTTTTATGATAAAAAAAAATTGAAACCCATGATATGTCTATGAAGACTGCAAAATTAAACTCTTGTTTTAATTCCTCTAACTACCAAAATATTGCATGCCTCAAAACATAAAAGAGAAAAATAATAACAAAAGGTATCAGTTTTGAGGCATTAATTGAACAATAATCAAATTACTGAGAATAAGAAGATAGTATAAGGTGCGCCTTCACGCAGGTCTAAGAAAAATTTGGAAAGAAATATATCTGAATACAAATGAAGGAAAGAGAACTGATTAAGAACCGAAAGTGGTACTGAACGGCTTTGTATCAGCGGGCCGACAGTTGCAAGTAAGAATAGTTAAGAGTACCCCTGCTACCCGTAAAATACACCTAAAGTAGAACAGTAAATTTGCTGGTCCTATCAATAACCAATTATCTGGAATTAAAAACTTTTGAATATGAATTTCAGGTGGAAATAAAAAGGAAGGCGAGTATTTAAAAAAAAAGAATTTACAAAGCGGAATAATAATAATAACCGGAAATGATGATTTAGAATGTTGACTACTACCAGAAAGTTGAAACTCTATCTCACCAATGAAGAAGGCGAAAACTAAAGTCTACAGAACTAGAATTTAAGATGTGGGTTGTTTGCCTTAAGTAATATACTTAGCTGAAACAGTTGACAGATTTCGCTGTAAGCTATAAATGGCAACTGTTCCTGCGTATCTGTTCAATGCCACGCGCCTTAATAGAGTTTAAAGGAAGAACAATTGAAAAGATGAGGGTAGTTTGCCAACAATGGTTACTCTATATCGGGGATAGCAAAATGATGTGCGTGGGCGATTAAGAGATGACGGTAATTTAGCGGTATAGAACAAAAAAAATCCAATCAGAATTGATGAGAATTAGTAGAAAACACAAAGTATTGAAAAATGCGATTTGATTTGACTGCCCTGCAACAGAAAAGCATCAGCACTAAAAAAGAAAAGGGGATTTGTGGAAGACTGAATTGCCGAACAAACACTTATGCGCTTATTGTTAAAAGAACCAGCAGGATGATAGTTTCATGACTCATGTATACACCAGGAGGTTCAACTTCGCAAAGCTCCGCGATGTATCCTTGTTACTTGATGAAACTGCCATGATAACCCGACTGCTTTGTTCTTGATTGGATGTTTATCTTGAATATGCGGATGATTTGCGCGCTTAAAAGCTGATGTCTTTGTGATTGATAGGACTCCATGGTTAATCACTCGGCCAGAGACGGTTGATTGGAGTTCTTTTGAGAGGATGGGTTGAAACAGTATCATGGCAACATAGACTGCGTTAGACGATAGCCAAGTGCGTTAATTTGGCTATTACATGCCCAAGATGAAACTGTCCAGCTCAGGCACACACCTTTTCCAGACAGATTAGATGCAACAAACACTGCAGACTAAAAACTTTTTTTAACGCAAAATATGTGCCCATAAAGCTATGAAGATGTTAAAATTTCAAATCTAAATAATTATAAAAGTGTTATAAAATTTGAAACTATCGCTGAATCAAACAGTAACCAGTGAAAAGATCCCCCGAAAGAGCAGATGATCGTTAAGCCCCCAACAAAATTAACAGCTGACCAAAACCTACACTTTGTTTTTGAAATCAGAACAGGTTCGATGAGGGCAAGAATACCATATCATCGCCCAATCTCACTATCCAAGAATAGTCTGATCAGTGCCACGAATCCCTCATCATGGCCAGATGCTAAAACAAAAAAGCAGAACCAGCTGGATCTTCTCGACAGGTTTATACGTATTTCCACTAAACATGGTCTAAGCAAAGCCTTTCCTTGCACCAAAACTCTGGAGAGAGAGAACAGAAACTTAAAGCACTATAACGGTATAATAATGAAATGTTACGCGAACCGGGAAGGTTTTGGGCCGTTTAAAGGTCTACATCCAAAAAGGCAAACTGATTCGCTGCTGCCAGCGTAATTTTCGGACCTACCTGAGTGTCTAGTGGCCTATTTAAAGACGGCGGCACACTTAAAACATGCTATGATTACGCAGCGGACTGTAAACTTTTTTTTTAAGAAGATAAATTGTTATTTGTAATAGTGGTTTTAGAAAGGTATTACTTTACAATGTTTTTAGCGGACACAGTGGCTGTTGAGAGCATTGAAGGAGAATTTAAATACGAAATATACGATGACGACGAGATTTTAAAACGCGTGCTCTCGACAAATTATTCAAGCCCAAGAGGTAAAGGTATTCCCCAGATGTCCAAGAGTGCTTTTTTAAGGCATATAAACTATTACAAATTCTAATGCAGATGATATATTATATTCTAATGCAGATGATATGTTGAAAACAGTCACCCAGCCACCAATTTTAAAGGATTTAACCATAATTGACGAAATAAAACAGTTTAACACTGTTTCTGCTTTACAATGCCACAAGGCCGCAGGGTGTAGCATCACGCCGTGCGGTAAATGTAGCTCCATACACGACAGCACATCAAAACGTAACAGAATAAGAACTTTTAATATGCAAAACACGACATGAGTATTACTTATGTATTTCGTTGAATGTAGAAGTACAGCTCCAAAAAGAACTTAAGGAATTCCGACTGCCCAAAAAAAAAAAAAACAAAAAAAAAAAAAAAAAACGGAAATAAAAAAAAAAAAAAAAATAAACAAAAACAAACCAAATTTACAATGTCGGCCATATAACTATTTTTATTTCAAATCTTATTGAATTTATCTAGCTTATCTCTACGTCTTATTCGGGAGCTATAGGCGAATACCTATTTTAATGAATGCTTTTAATGAGATTGGCTGTGATGTAGTTATGAACAGTATTGCCGAGCTAGATGCCACCCTTTCTCGATATGAAGGAATAGAGGATCATTGGTTCCCTGAAGACGTGGAATATAGAATCTGATATTATTGCGCTTAAGCCTCGAAAACAGGGTGAATTTCAAGTCTGCTTCAGCTAGGACCCTGTATATAGAGTGGCGGGTCGACCCCCGGGAGAGCGCTAGCCCGCCTACGCCCGATTGTAATGGCATGCCTGATGTACAATTAATTAGGTTTAGATCCTCACAGGAAATAACGTCTAACCCAAAATCGATGCCAGGTGTTCGATGCGCACCCAGGTTGCTGTTGCAGCGCTGAGAGTAGGAAGAGATGAGAGTCGAGTTTGGCGCGCCGCCGCGCACGTGGCGCATACCACAACACACGAAAAATAGCGTTATGTATTTAAATTATTATTAAACGGTCGTAAGATGTCCGATTTCGAAAGGAGGAAAATAACGGAATCTGAGTCGAAAAACGACTTTCAAACTGTAAAGGAATAGATACTTAGCGTAACCGACGATCACACCGATTTTTGATCTCTTCTCTTACGCACCGTCACCTGACACATTTTGCGTGAAGCCCGAACCTATGCTTTTCCGTCACCGCCTGGTTTTCTTCTCATCGCTATCACGTCATCAGCCTCATGGCCCTGCCGCATATTTCTATATTTAGCTCATGCTGGTGTTAGAGCAGATCTATCGCCGGCGTAATCACTTCGAGCGCCCTTAATAAAATAATTGAGAGGAGGGAACTGTGTTTTCACTATTCGATAACGAGTGAAGATGCTTGTCACCATGTATATCTCTTCCTCCACATTTCGACTATACCCGCATAAACGACTGTTAAATACTCGTTCCCGACAACGACACAGTGGATTCCCCCACCGAAGCCGCGGAAGAGACCCGGACCAAATCACAAACCAGCTCTCCAACTGGATAAGAATAAACGAATATAAAAAATATTTATAGAGCGTTGAATTCTATCTTTTTTATTATATAGCTATGTAATTTTTCTTCGCCCTCAGGACTATAGGTTCAGAGTGCCTGGCTCAATTTTTTACCAATTCAGAAAGAAGACACAATAGAGAATGCACTCACAACAGGTTAGGATATTATATTTGGAACTAACAAATGTTCATCGCCCGGTTGTTGCTCCCCGGCTCCGGGTGCCCACGAGTTCTCTTCTTTCTCTCGATCCCGTCCTCTGTCCCTCCTCCTGGCTCATCTCTCTCGCCCTAGCGAGAGTCACCTGGGTCCACCGGTCCCCGGCACCGTGCAACAAAACAAACCGAAGTTAAACAAACAAAATTACACCGGCATCCAAAAAAAAGATTCAGAAATAAAAAGAAAAACTTTCCTTAAAAAAAAAACACACAAAAAAACACAGAAAAACAAAAAAAAAATAAAAGAAAAAAAAACATAATTAATATTAAATTGTCCATCATAGAGAAAAAATTAAAACAAAGAACCTAAAAAATAAAAAGAAAACATTATCATCAATAGAAAAACAACAACAACAAAAAGTTAATGTAACCATGAAAGAAATAAAAGCTAACACAAAAAGATAAAAGAGGCCCAGAACATGGGAACATTACATTGCAATGACACACCGTATAAAGGCCTTTTAACCGCCACCCCTTTTTTTTATTTGACAAAAAAGACCTAACGAGTTAGACGTCACCGATAGAACTTTCCGAGCCATCACGCACTTTTTTTAGCATGTACCTTGACATTAGACAACTGAAAATACTCGATTTGAAATTCAATTAAAATTGAACATACAAGTAAGTTCATTTTGTATTAGCACTGCACCTTGAAACTGAATTTATTATAAAAAAAGTGAGGAGACCCAATTTATTGTTTACTCATAAGGCCATATACAAAATAAATAACCATGGAAACGGATAGATGAATTTTTTAATATAATAATATATTTTTTATAATTTATTTGAATAAAATGAATTATAAAAATAATGAGAATAATATTAAATTTTAAATTTTTAATTTTTATTTTTTTTATTAAAGATATTATGAAAGATATGATATTTATATTGAGTACCAAGCTGGATTTACAAGTGCGAAAAAGTAATAATATACAAAAAGAAAACAAGAATAAAATAGATGAATAAAAGAGGCAGTAATATTGGAAAAATTCACGTCAAGTCACGACATAGCTGGGAAAAGTTTCGTTCTTATGAAAACATCTTTTAAGAATATAATTACAAGATTCTAAGTTGTTTGACTCATTCCTATATAGAGATTATAGAGCAGAAAATAAATAGGAATCGCCAAATTCATCGTCGTCGTCGTCGTCGTCGCGTTTTTTAACAAGTTCCGCAACTTTCGCAATCGTCGCGTTTTTAACAAGCCGCCGGAGTCTCCCGTCGCCGATTCGCGGAGCAAAGAACCACGCACAGAACCGGAAAATCATACATCTTTATGCCATAGCCCTAAAAGGTGTACTTTCATTCACCCGTTTGTAATTATTATTATATTTTAACTTGTAAATGTAGTTAAGTTTATTGCAAACGAAAATAAAGTATTTACATATTTTACAGAAAATTAACTACTATCAAATGTTTTTATTAATAAAACTTATATATATATAAGATAATAATCATAATTAATTATAAGATTATATTACAAAAATATGATTTTATCTAGATTGAACCCTTAACAGATAGAACCGTCCATTAACTAAACTTTATAGTTTGTATAAATTCATTTATCTTTTCTAAATTTTTATATATTTCAATAAAATTTTATATAATTATATGATTTTAATATAGTTAATATAAAAAACAATTAAAAAATATTGAAAGTAATATATTATTATATATTATAATAATATTATATATTTAAGTATATATTAAAATATATATTTATTATATAATATATTTAATAAAATTATATTTTTAATAATATTAATTATTATATATTATACTATATAAGTCATATATATATATAATATATATATTAAATAATATACATTAAATTAATAAATATTATTTGAATATTAATAATATATAGTAATATAATATAAAATATACAATTATATATAATTATATTAATATTAATATTTAAAAAAAATATTATTTTAAGATATTGTTTAAAGGATTACCCGAAAATAATTTTCTTTTAATCACATAGTGAAAAACTTTTCATTTCCTGATTTAGGCGCCATAAGTATTAAAACATTTCGTATGCTTAGACTGCAGCATACAAGCTACTTTTAAACGATCTTTTTCAGCTTCGTTAATCCAGGTTCAAATAAAAAAGTAAATTCAAACAAACGTTATGCAAACTCGACCTTACATTTATCCAAAAAACCAAGAGGCAAACCAGCGGCAAATGGACCTTTTGTTAAACGCAACACCAGAAGTAATTCCATCGCACGATTACAAAATATTAGAATAGAATATATAAATTAAATTAATTAGCCAAGGAATTATTATAAAGCAAAGTACCGCCGCTTACCCAATTAATTATAAAATAAATTATAAATAATTAAATGTATATAAATATAATTAAAATAATTTAACTAATATATATAATATATATAATATATTAATTAATATTATATATAATATATAATATTTAAAATATTTAATTATATAATTAATCTATTTAATATTAATAATATATTAATATATATCATATATTACATAAATTATATATATAATAAGTATATATAATATTAAGATTATGATATATATATATATATTATATAAATATATATATATATAATCTATATAATATTATAATATATATATATATATAATTAATATAGTATATAATAATATAAATATATTAATAATATTATATTTATATTAATATATACTAGTATTATTACTTAATTAAATGTCAGGAGAAAGATATATATATTGAAAATACTATATAGTAATATATAATATATATAGCAGAGTAATATTAATATATATACGTATATATATATATATACGCAGATATATATATATATATATACGATATAATATATATAGGTAATATATATATATATAATATATAGGTACTATAATAATATATTCGCAATGGAAATGTTAAGAAATAGAAAAGTACTAATTATAATTATGCTTAAAATTGTAGATTCAGCACACGTAATATCTTTACTGAATGACCGGTAATATACGGAAAATTTACCTTAAAAATAATAACGAAATAAAGATTTCTTAATATATGACAACTGGTTCAAATAGGTTTGAAATTATAAGTGATAAATATTCATCGAACAAATAAGAATACACTTGTAATCCCTTTTCGTTGTATCACTTAAAATATTTTCTTTTTGTTTTTTATACTTAATTGCTTCATATTGCTTCATTAACCTTACAATGTTACACTTACTATATATTTAAAGTTGTTTGTTTTTATAGTTACAATGTAAATTTTTTATATATTTTTAATATAGTTTAATGAAATGCATTAATATTAATAACTAGAGCTAATTTAAATGATATTAGCGAATTTTTGTTGGAAACCTTTTGCTCGAAAAAAAATCGTTAAAATTATACAACTACCGTCATTATACTCGTCTAGCTTTTAGGCATACGTCTGGTTAGATCAGGTGTTTTTGCATTCCTTATGATCATAAATTACCTATTTTATTTAAGCTTTGGAGTTAAATTCCAATTGTTCAATCACAAATTATCTAGAAAAATGAAATTAATATTTGTTAACTAAACTAGAATATTTCTGTCACCAACTAAAATTTACTATTATTACAAGTTATATATTTTTAGTATACTCGTATTATAACTAATAATAACTGAAATTTATTATTATTATAAATTTTATATGACATAGTATAATATAACTGATAAAGAAAATTACTATCAGTTGTTACTCTAAAAGAACTATCACGATGCTATAATTTTCGTTCTGCATAGCATGCAGGTAAACAACAATTTTTACTATATGACAAATAACAAAAATTTAAGAAAACTGAAGTACAGAAATCCTATTTTTGATTAAAGATATTCCAACCTGTTTTTTTTCCGAAAAAAGAAATGCAGTGACTATTTTAAAAATATTCTCAGAAATAATAGACATTTATCTCCCAGAAATTGAAGTCGTTTCTTATCTTTATCGCGAGGAAAACGTGAAAAATATAATAAATTGGATTATATTAATTGATTTGACTTTATTCGTTAATATTTAGATTATTTCCAGATGATTAATTAGAATTAATAACTAATTTATTTATTAATATTTTTCAAAGGTGATAATGAGAATGATAATAACAGGAAGATGCATATTAAGAGTAATGACATAAATAATGATGATAAAAATCATAATCATAATCATAATCATAATAAAAATAAAAATAAAAATAAAAATAAAAATAAAAATAAAAATAGAAAAAAAAAAAATAAATAAAAATAAAAATAAAAATAAAAATAATAACAATAACAATAACAATAACAATATTAACAATAAACAATAACAATAACAGAAACGAATAACAAATAACAATAATGATACATGCATAAGAGTAGATTAACAAGATACCCTGACACATAAGAAAGATAATGAAGGAGAATATAATAATAAAATAATAATAATAATAATAATAATAATAATTAAAATAATAATAATAAAATAAAAATAATACAATAACCAATAACAATAACAATAACAATAACAATAACAATAACAATAACAATAACAATAACAATAATAATAATAATAAAATACGAATAAAATAATAATAAATAATAATTTATAATTTATATAGATTTATTTTATATTATACATATTATTATGATATATATTATATATTAGTTATTATTATATTATTATTATATTATTATATATTTTATTAATTATTAGATGATATTATTTTCTATACGCTCGGGAATTAAATCTGTTATTTCACTTATTTTTATATAAGTAAATAAGATTCAAACTCCCCAAACGTCACCGTGCTCTCGAGGGATCATTGGTAAACAAGAAGCACACGACCGCCACACATACATCTCGCAGGAAAAAATGCTTACTAGCATTCAGCTACACAGCGAAAAGAACCCATCTAGGCGCGTCTTATAACCCAGAAACCTAAGAGTCACCGACATCGGATTGTAAGTTACCTGAGTGTCAACACATGATGGGGTATAACTTAGGATTTCGAGCAACACTCCACCTCTATGTACTTATACAATTATTGATTCCAGCTATTATTGAATATGTAAATTTCCGTTACATTCTAGGTACTTTTACTACTATACTACTCATATATAGAATATATAATAAGATACTAGTATATAGTTAATATATATCGTTATGATTATACGTCTCTATATCATAATATATATATATATATATCGTATAATTATAATAACTTATTATACTCAGTATATAATAATACATTTATCAGTAGGTAATAACTATATAATTATAATATATACTATATATATATATCATATATATAAATACTAAAATATATATATATACTATGTTTAGAGATAATAGTATAACATATATTATAATATCATATATTAAATGCACACAATGAACCGGTAAGGCTTCCATGGCACGCGTAACCATCTTCATATATATATTATAATAATAATCGTATATATAGTAAAATAATATAGATAATATATAATAGGTATATATATATTATACGATATAAATAAAATGTAATCATATTAGATATTAGTAAGTATATAGTAATATATATATACCATCATATACTCGGATCTATTAGTCACGGGAGACGTACTTAATACTAGAATCATATATAAGCGCTATATAATATATTATAAGATACTCACCTATACTATATGCCTAGCCTATAACATAATTATTAGCGGTATAGATAGTAGGTACTAAGTCCACAGTGTAATATAGTAACTGAATTAGGGTGAAGAGAATACGCGATGGGGATGGTAGATAGAGAGGTAAAGAATAAAGTTAGGTAGATTAGAGAGTAGGCGGGGAAGCAGATAATAGTAATATATAAATAAAATGGATAGAATTGTTTTGTATTATATGATATATACATAATATATATAAAGGTATATATATATGATCATAGTGAAGCCTAAACTGTTTTTGCCCTCTTTCATCCTCTATTCCGCTAGGTGCCTCTCCGTTAGCGAGAACTAACTCAGAAGGTAAGGTGGCGCTACGGAGGTTGCTTATCGTCATATAATATTATCGAACGTATCACGCTCTGTATCAAAAAGTTCCTCCTCTTTTTCACGTCATCTGTTTCAAAAATATAAATTTTTTTTTTCACACTGAATCGATGACAAAGTTGTAATAATAATAATGGCGTATAAAGTTTCATAAGTAGTGATACCTTTAGTCTAAGACGTATTTTTAATAATTAAACTTCTAAAAATAATATCACTCCAACCATATATAAATTAAAGAGCATGAATTGAGAATTGTAAGTATCTGAATTTGCATCCCTCATCCTATAACCGTTTAATTAATTACTTATTTCATAATAACTAGCATAGTAACCAATCCTGTGTTAAAAACCCCAAAAAAAATATAATATATATAAAATATAAACATAATATATATATAAAATATAAAATATATATAATTATATAGATATAATATAATAATAATATAAAATAAATATATCATATTATATATAAGTATATAATTATATAAGTATATATACTATAGTATATATATATACTTATATATATTATATATATGTAATAGATATATATATATATATATATATATATATATATATGCATTAATATATATATTTATATTAATATTATAATAATAGATATATATAATATATTATTATGTAGTGTTATAATATAGATTATTATATATATATATATATTTAATATTATTTATATCATACTATATATAAGTATATAATAATAGTATATAATATTTATTTTAATAGGATATTTTTCTGTTATATTTTGTATATATTATATTTCTCTATTATATTATAATATATATATAAATATATAGTAGTCGGATTAGTTTATCTGATCCTATAGTAAAGCATAATCGCCAAAATATAGTAGTGATATATACTAGTATCTATTATTATTTATATAGAATTCGAACTACGTAAAAATAGCTACAATACTTATGACGGATTTCATATAATACACTAGATTATGTTATCAGTGATCGACTATATATATATATATTATATATTTAATCTGTTCGGTATATGAATTAAAAATTCCAGTATTATTTGTAGGTTTTTACACAGAACTGATAATATAATATTAATAATAATATTATATATATATATATATATATAATATATAATACTATAGTAATATATAATAAATATATATATAATATATATATATATATTAGCTACCCGCCATAGAGCTGTATACGATAGCAGGAGGTCGAGCATCATGGATTCTTACAAAAGTCTCTTGACGAAATAACCTTCTATGGAGTGGACAGTGTCAAATATTTCAGAAGGAGCAGAATGATTTATGAGGAGGACCTTAAAGTTAGACAATGGACTGACTGGACATAGAACTAACACCAGCACTCCTCGCACCAAGATAGGACATCTATTCCCTTTTCAGCACAGGCAGAATGATGTGGAACTTTGTTTCATAAATATAATACACCTCTCCCTAGATCTGCTGCTGTAGAGCGAATATTTTGTATATGTGGGGATATTTTGAGGGCAAAGAGTCAGCCTTAACTGCTTTTAATTTTGAGCAGCACCTAATCTTTTGAAAAATGGTAATATGGATCTCTTGTCCTTGAAGACGACATTGAGGAGATGAAGTGGAAAATCTATAGATTTTGTAAATTATTCATTCATTTTCAATATAATTTAAATAAATTTTTAGTTAATGATGTATACTTTAGGTATTTATATTAAAAAATCATTTTGTGCAAGTAGCCACATTATTAGCGGGAACGTGCGGACGTGCGGACTTGCGATAGCGAGCGTTTGATGTCTGAATAAGTCGAGGAGAGCGCTAGCGGACGTACTTTTCTCGAGGTTGCGGATGTGCGCTAGCGACTACCCCTAAATGAGCGTAGCGTGCCCACCTCTGATAATATATATAATATATATATATATCATAATATATATATAGTATTATATATATATATATATATATATATACTATGAATAATTATTAATAATATTATATACTATATATATATATATATATATATATTATATATAGATATATATATATATGTATGTATAAACAGGGTGGATACTAATTACACCAACGAGAATTGGTATTTCGAGTTTGATTAATAAATATATATTATTTGAATTGCAGATAGAAATATATATATATACAGTATATATTATATATCATATATATTAATATAGATATAATACTATATATAATATATATTAATATTAATAATATATATATATATATATTATATATATTAATATATATTATATATAAATAATTACGATAATATATT
>JABUQX010052464.1:17500-20000 GCA_015478945.1 Trachelipus rathkii
ATGATTTTTTTAAATTCAATGAGATTGTTACATTCACAATATATATATGTATATATATATATATATATACTATGCTGCTAGTAGCAACATATATGTATATTGCTGCTGCTGTAACAACCTTAACCCTTATATAGCAATATATATATATATTATATATATATATATTTATATATATATATATATTTCGACAATCGTTGATAGTGGATGCAGCAGAAAACAGAAGGGAAGAGAAAAACAGAAGAACCAAAGAGAAATATTGGAAAGAAGAAATAAATCTGAAATGATTTATTGGAAAGAAAAAAAAAGAAATGAAAATCTGAAAAGTTTACTGAAGTGCCTAGAGCGATAATTTCAAAAAGAGAGAGAGAGAGAGAGAAGAGAGAGAGAGAGAGAGAGAGAGAGAGAGAGAGAGAGAGAGAGAGAGAGAGAGAGAGAGAGAGAGAGAGAGAGAGAGAGAGAGAGAGGAGAGGGAATGCTTTGGGATGAAGCTAGTACCAGAATTGGTCAGACGGGAATATGATCTGACAAATATATAAATATATATATATATATATATATATATATATACTCTTGCTGCTATATTAACTATATTATATATATATATAACCTTATATATATATAACTATAACCTTAACTATACTATCTTCTTCTTCATATATATACATATACTGTATATATATATATATATATATGCTGTATAACAATAACCCTTAGCCATATACATATATATGTATACCAACAACAACAACCCATGTATATACCAGCAACGCCAGCCAGCATATATAGGCTGCTGCTGCTGCTCAACCAGCAACATATATATCCCTTCCAACAATATGCTGTAATATATATATGTATATATATATATATATGCCAGCTTCAGCCAGCAACCTTATAGCTAGCGCCATAATAGCCCGCCAGCCATGTATGCTGGCAACCAGCATAACGTAATATCATATGTATGCCAATAACAGCAGCAACCACGCCGCACTGTATATATATATTCATACTATCAACCTTTGTATGTATGCCAATAACCAGCAGCAACCAACGTATGTAGCCAGCAACAATAATTTGCTCAGCCAGCAGCCAGCCTTGTATATATATATGCTGGCGCCAGCAATAACCAGCAACAGCCAGCAGCCAGCCACCAGCCAGCACCCGCCAGCTGTAGCTCAGCGCCAGCAGCCATATACAACGCATGCCCAGCCAACCTTAGCATATAACAACCATAACAGCTAACCATAATATAGCGTATAGCTAATATCGCTGTTTGTAACCAACATAATATATATATCTGGTTATTTAGAGTTTCTCTAACGAATCCAACAAAACTTAACTTAACCTAACCTAACTTAACCTATCCTAACACTTGCAGCGGGCTGTATGGGAATTTTTTTTGATGAATCGACCAATTCCCCTATCTACCATTTTCTCTGTTATCATTTGGGCAAGTCCCCTTCAGGATCGAAGTAACAGCAGCAACTACTTAATTAAAAGAAATAAGTCCTTCACAATTTGGTATTTTAGAAATGTAAAATTATGAAAATTTAAGTTAATTACTTTTGAAATCTGGGAAGCTACAAAATTATTATCATCATTTATTTTGGATAATTAGTTATTAAATACAAAATTAAATAAGAGACGAAATTTGAAATTGAAGGAGGTGAAGCTGCGTTTCTCGAAGCAATCGAGTCATATGAACAAAATGTTTAAAATTCTCTTCCTCTGGTGGCAAGGGGCTGAAACCCCCATTTACCATTTTGTTCTTTTCCTGAATGGTGGGCAATATTTTTGAATACTTATCACCCACCAACACCACCTTGCAATCATGCAGGAAATGGTGATATGTATATGTACTAAAAGGAAATAAATTATACTTATATATATATATAACCTTATATATATATATGCTGCTGCTGTATATATATATATATATATATATATATATATATATATATATACCTTATATATATATACCTCTTATTCTAGCTACCCTTGCTAATACTGCTATATATATATATATATATCTATATATATATGTAGTTACTAGTTTATTGACACCGAACCCCTTTCCTATGAATTTTGGGGGTTCATTGCCTAGCGCGTAGGGCCTTTGATCAGAGGAAATTGTGTTACATATATTTCCTAACGAAATGGATTATAATGCAAAAGATTATCAAGCTTGATGGCAAACCCTGCTTCGGCTCAACTCATTTTGAAATTCTAGCCACCGTGGACGAGGTTATTTTGTGTTACCATAGATTGTTCTGTTGTATGTGTTGCAGGGGCGGCTCGTCGTACAATTTATAGGTAGTTGCATATCACATTTCACACACACCGTTACTTATATATATATATATATATATATATATATATTTATATATATATATATATATATATATATATACTATATATATCTTCTATATATATATATAACCTTAAATGTATAAACTATATATATATATATATATATATATGACCTTTTCTGTTTTACGACTCC
>JABUQX010052464.1:25000-55000 GCA_015478945.1 Trachelipus rathkii
AACAATAGATATCACTCACATGACACCTATAATTAACATAGAACATCTACACCTTAGAAAACTTACCGAATCTTTCTGTATAAACAACACAAAAAACTTTAACATACAAAAAAACAAGCTCCTAATTGATCCCATCTTAAACAACATCTTAAACTCCACACCATTTTTTTAAGAAATTAATCCCAAAACTTTCTAATATTACTTGATTTTTAGATTCTTTATATTGATCAGTTAATTTTAGACTTATAATTTAGTTCTTTTTATCACAATAGGTATCCTATTGACGAAGGGCATTATTGTTTTATTTTACTGTTACCGGGCTCTACTAAATAAGTGGTACAATATTTTTAAGAATTTAAAAGGATTTTCTCCCAATAAGTGCTTCCTTTAGTTTATTTTTACCCTTAAAATATTTCCCCCTATAGAATATAACAAAGCGTCACAGAAACTTTTCCTTTTAATATATATATATATGTATATATATATATATATACTTCTGGATACCAACTTCATCTCTTTCTTTGCTGCTGCTGCTTACTTCTTGCAACATACTGCTAACCAACCACCAGCATATATATCATATCTATATATATATCCTTTGTATATATATATATATATCCATACTTGTTTTTCAAAAAACGGTAAATTTTTCAAAATTGAGCTACACAACTAAAAATAAAATCAATTCCTTATTTTAAATAAAATTATATTATCATCATTATTATTATTATTATTATTATTATTATTATTATTATTATTATTATTATTATTATTATTATTATTATTATTATTATTATTATTATTATTATTATTATTATTATTAAAACCGTATAGAAAAGTAACAAATATATTTAAAAGTTAAAATTTTGGGGTTGGGATAGGGGTTTTATGGGGGTATAGGGATGGGGGGAAAAGCTTGGAAGGGAAAAATATATATATATATATATATATATAACATATATATATATATATACTAACATATATATATATATATATATATATATATAACTCATATCTTTATATATATATATATATATATATATATATATATATATATAAATATATATATATATATATATATATATATATATATATATATATATATATATGCCAGCGTTTAGTATTTCCGTCATATGTATCTTAAAAACTATTAATGCTACAGTAAAACGGAATACATTGGTGGAATGCTGGTCCAATTTTAGTGCGGAAAATGTTTAAAAAAAAAAAAAAAAAAAAAAAAAAAAAAAAAAAATCTCAAAAACTACAATAGCTACAGCGAAAAGGAATACATTTTTGGAATCCTGGTAAAATTTCACATAGGAAAATGTAAAAAAATAAAAAATAAAAAAAATTATTGTTAATAATTATAGTAATATGATTAGAAGGCCTATTTAGAGACCTTTTATTGGTTTCTCGTTAAAATAAATAGACTTTCTATTAAATTTTGCTTTTTTTTTTTTTTATCTAAAGTACCCCAAGGGTATACCGCACCGATGGCAGGAGTCGGGGTCTCTCGGCCTTCCGGGGAACTACGGGGTAGGACTAATTCCCCCCCTCCGGGGAGGGTCTCCGGAACCCCCGCTCTTTGGTATTTGGGTGTCGCGGGGGTTCCTCCGCCCCTCCCACAGTATGGAAAACATCCCCCTATGTTCCCCGTCGGCTCGAGCCCCTAGTGTGCCGTATAAAGCAAAATTTAATAGAAAGTCTATTTATTTTAACGAGAAACCAATAAAAGGTCTCTAAATAGGCCTTCTAATCATATTACTATAATTATTAACAATAATTTTTTTTTTATTATTATTTTTTTACATTTTCTTATGCGAAATTTTACCAGGATTCCAAAAATGTATTCCTTTTCGCTGTAGCTATTGTAGTTTTTGAGATTTTTTTTTTTTTTTTTTTTTACATTTTCACGTCACTAAAATTGGACCAACATTCCACCAATGTATTCCGTTTTACTGTAGCATTAATAGTTTTTAAGATACATATGACGGAAATACTAAACGCTGGCCCTATATTTCTCTCTTTTATAACATATACTCTCTCTCTCTCTCTTCATATATGTACTATATATACCTATCTCTATATCTGCTATATATCTGCTGCTGCTCTTATATATATATATATATATATATATGCTCATATATATATATATATACCTGCTGGCTTACGAAATGGCCTATATGATGAGTCAGAGATTGAACGATAATTAAATTTTCAATAAAGTACTCAATATCACATCTTTATTCACCATATTATAGGCTTATTATTATTATTATTATTATTATTATTATTATTATTATTATTATTATTATTATTATTATTATTATTATTATTATTATTATTATTATTATTATTTTCGTGTATAGGCTTATACAGTATATAATATAAATTGTATGTAAATATCTACATATAAGCCTCCTTATATATAATTTTAATATAAAATTCATTTACACTTTTAATATTATTAATAATTATTAATAAAGATAAAAATAGCAAACTAACAGACACACTTGTCAGCCGCCGGACGAAGACTAAGCAAATATAAAAAATTTTTTTTTAAACGAGCGAATTCTTTGTATATCGTTCATTTTTCAAAACGTGAGTTGAAGCATACCCTGCAACGACGTTTTAGATATTTGGCTAGTGGTAAATACATTTCTACGTTTTCAAAATATTTCGTTCATTAGCATGAGGATATTAGTTTTTAAAAAAGTGGCATTATTATTATTATTAACGAGAATAGTCAAGCCTTATGTAGACGCACGTTATATATATATATATATATATATATATATATATATATAACACTATATATATATATATATATATATATATATATATATATAACATGCTGCTATATATGCTCATATATATACCAACAACCCAGCAAGGCTAGATAATATACTGCTGCCTTCTTATGCCTGCTATATATATATGAAAAATGTGAAACTTTCTGACAAATAATTAAAAAACAAAAATAATAGTTGATATATAGGAAAAAAAAGGTCGTTGGTCGTTGTTCAAAAGTGGGGTCGTTGCTGAGCATACCATGAGGCAGGAGCCGCCACTGACCAGCCATATGTATAACCAACCTTATATGTATATATAGCTGCTCTTCTTTGCTCATATAACTCCTAATTCCTCCATCAAGGATTGAGACCTTTGCTTATCTACAGTCCCCAACTAATGTGAGCATAACTTTTAACAACTATACCCATACTGTATATGTATATATTTATAATAATAACTTTGCCTTATATAACATATATATATATATACTCTTATCTTCTTACTCTTTCCAATATGCCAACATATATATCATAACTTATATATATATACTCATATATGTATAACTTATATATATATAGATGAATAGATAGATAGATAGATAGATGAATTAGATAGATAGATGAATGAATGGAGTAGATAGATAGATAGATAGATAGATAGATAGATAGATAGATAGATAGATAGATAGATAGATAGATAGATAGATAGATAGATAGAGAGAGAGAGAGAGAGAGAGAGAGAGAGAGAGAGAGAGAGAGAGAGAGAGAGAGAGAGAGAAATTATAATACTAATAAAAGCAAAAGCAAGAGACCTGACAAACCGCAAACAACATACATATTCGTTCGTTCGCCGAGACGTTAAATTTTGGAACATGAGAGTCAAATTTCCGAATTGTTTCGTATTCACATTGAATTTCAGTATTGAAAACAAAGCGGTTGTTCTTGATATGCAACCGCAAGTTGTAGGTATAAAGCGTCCACGCGGTCATATTTTCACACACATTTTTCTCCTCAAAAATGTATGGGGCATGTGTTGTAAAGTGTCTGCAACAATCATGTTGGTTTGACATTTGGACTAACTAAAATTGGATGACGTTTTTTCATTAAATAATAAATCATTGGAGTATTATTATAATAAGATGCAATTTAATTTCTTTTTAATATTTAATCCTACTAAAAAAAATTAAAGAATAATAAATAGTTGCACACTAACTGCAAGTTGTATAAAATGGTGGTTACGCAAACCTGCAACCAGGCCACGAGCCGCCCCCTGATGTGTTGAGTATATATATATATATATATATATATATATATGCTGCTGCTATATATATATATATATATATATATATATATATATATCCCACTCTCTCTCTACTCTCTCTCTGTATATATACCCATATATATATATATATACTTCTTATCATATTATGCATGTGTGTAGGTGTGTATGTGTGTGTAGGTGTGTGTATATAGGTGTGTGAGTGTATTATAAAAAAAAACCGGTGGTAATGGGACAGAGACCACATAGTTTCAAACAGAGGTGAAAAAAAAGTTCATTAACAAAATTAACAGACATAATCCGATACATTTCATTTGAAAAGTGTGCAAGTCAAAGAAATTGGGCAAAATAGAAGAAATGAAAAAGGGTTCCTGACTTTATCAATCATTGTATAAATGGACATGGAGGTTTAATTTGATATCAGAGAGCTAAAAAGAAAATATGTGATACTGTCTGGAAAGACGAGTAGTTCGATCTCTCCTCAAAGGAGCAGGTCTTCGACTTGAGGGGTCAGAAGAGCAATGGCCATTGTAATAGCGGTAGTATAAGAAAAGTGATTCAACAACTCGGTAGCTAGAGAGAGATTGTGTAGAGTTAGTGAGAGCATAAGAGTTGAAAATCTAAAATCCCTAGACTCCACCATATCAAGGAGAGCAGAATGTGTGGAACCATCCCAGATACAGGGGAAGCATCTGGGGTGGTTAGAAGTAGTTATGAAGGCTCCTCAGAACACTTAACTTTTTAGAAGCTTGTTTAGTGATGATACAAAACAATCCTTACAAAGAAAGATTACGAGAAAAGGAAATAAGAATTTTAAAGCGGAATAAGGTTCGAGTCGTTTGTTTTCGAAGAATATACTGTAGTTGTATTTAAGATTAAGTAGAGTAGATAGATAAAGGAACTGATTTATTGAGGTGGGTAGATACCGAAAGAGGGAAATTTAGAAATTAAAACTATTCATTAAACTATCGAAAACTTTTAAAATGTTTAACGCCATAGCAAATATAGACTGAAATGACGAAGGGCAGAGGAATAAGAATGAGAATGAAGCGAGAGAAGATCGTCAGTCGAGTTGTTACGAAAGTCACGGGTATCAGAGATAAGACTAGAAGATTTAAGGTATTTCCATACCTTCCTGTTAAGGTCAGAATATAAAATTTTAGAAAGGACGAAATTTAAGCTATTGCACGATAGTTTTCAGGTTGAGAGAAGTCCTCCTTCTTCGGCACAGACTAAATGGGAACACGCCTTCAGCAGGATGGAAAGGTCGAAGTGATAAAACAGAGACGAATCAGCTTATCAAGGCAGGGGCAAACTCGGAAGCACAAGTTTTAAAAATCACAGGAGAGAGAGAGAGAGAGAGAGAGAGAGAGAGAGAGAGAGAGAGAGAGAGAGAGAGAGAGAGAGAGAGAGAGAGAGAGAGAGAGAGAGAGAGAGAGAGAGAGAGAGAGAGAGAGAGAGAGAGAGAGAACATTTTAGAAAAAAAATAGTGTTAGGCATAAATCGGTTGACGGGAGGCAGAGAAGGAAGAATAGTTCGAGAATCGCCTAGAGGAGAATTAAAGACGGATATTTGAGCAAAGAATTCAGCTTTAGCATAAGGCAAGACATCAGTGCTGCTGTTAGAAAAATAAAAGGAAATACCGTGGGAAAAGTATAGTTAGAGTTGATATTTTTTTTACAGAATGCCAGCAAGAGGTTCAGGTAGAGGAACCAAAAGATTGTTACAGTTTCTGCACAGAAATAACACAACCTCAGGAGAGCAGGTGCAACAGGTCGCTGAAAAAATAAGCACAGAACTTGAAAAGCTGGTTGGAGTCTTAATTCGAAGGAGGTCAACAAGACAGTCGTCGCCGTCTTGTGTCAATAAGTGTTGGCTTTTCCGTTTATTCAGATTTTTGTTGATTCCGAGATGACATGTAAGAAACACGAGTGATTGGAATTTGAAGAAGACAGTAATTTCTGAAAGCGTTTTTCCTAGGCAAGAGCAAACAGAGTTAAACCACAGTTTGTCAGTTTTAGTTGAATGAAAAGTACACGGAGATTATACTCATACTATGCCAAAAAAAATAACCCTGATTTTAAGATTCCCACGTTCCGCGAAACCTCTTCCACTGTAACAGTAATCATTTCATGAAAAACCAAAGAAGTACGACCGCAAGAGTGACCAGTTAAGCAGCATTGCAGTGAGGAAAATCGATTCCTCACCGTTTTTGCTGATGACTTGAAGAGATAGAATATGATACAAAGATTAGAAGATGATCGTAGGAAGTAAGGAACAAGAACGTGGAAAGAGCTTAATACTGTGAGGAGAAGAATTAGAAGTTAAGAGTAAAATTAGGTATGTCGAATCCCCAAAAGATCAGGCATACGTGTAGTAGTTATACCACCTGCTAAGTGGTAGGCGAGTTCACATGCTATATTTTTAGAACTAGAGGAAAATTACAGGCTGTGGTAAACTGGTAACGAGGAAGATGACTTCTTCAGCAGCATAACTCAACCTCAGGAGAGCAGATGCCACAGGTTGCTGAAAACCTAAGCACAGAACTTGAAAAGCTGGTTGGAGGCTAATTCGAAGGAGGTCAAGACAGACGTCGCCGTCTTATGTGAATAAGTGTTGGCTTGTTTGTTTATCCAGTACAGCACAGCCATTTCATCAAATGATGCTGTTAAGAGCCTGTTCTTCAATGACAAAGACATCTTTAGAGCCAAGGTAACCAACTCAATCATCAGGCAAAGACTACGATTAAATTAATTTCATTGTAATATTTGTCTTGTAATTTTTTAAATAATTTTTGGGTATCTGAATTGATATAGACACCCAGGTATGCTGATAAAGAAGATAAAAAAGAAATATTTACCTTGATTATATATATATATATATATATATATATATATATATATATATATATATATATATATATATATATATATATAAATATAAATTACTATATGCTATACTGTTGCTTTCAATATATAATATATATATATATATATATATATATATGCTATTATATAATATTAGTTTTGCTCTTGTTTCCATCTCTTTTTCGAAGATATATCGATAATGAAATAAAAAAGAGAGAGAGAGAGAGAGAGAGAGAGAGAGAGAGAGAGAGAGAGAGAGAGAGAGAGAGAGAGAGAGAGAGAGAGAGAGAGAGAGAGAGATTTGTATTTTACAAAAAATATATTTGTATTGTTGGCTTCGAACCGAAAGAGAAAGAAAAAATTTACATCATTTATTTGATGTGTCAATTTATCAATTAATATAAAAACAACACTTAAAAATGTTGCTCAACATCACACATATTAAAACACATTTAGACTCTAAATCAGAGGAATTGAAAAACTTGTTTTCCGCTTCCAAGCCTTGTTAAATTCAATGTAACATCCATTACGTGCACAGAGTTCATACATACACACAAATATATTTCTTTTTATATTTGTTTTACACTGTATGATATATATATATATATATATATATATATATATATATATATATATATATATATATATTATATATATATATATCTTCTTCTGTCATATATATATATATATATATATATATATATATGGACATTTATAAGCAGTTGACTCCGTTAATATTAGGTTAGGTGAATTTAGGGTAAGTTTGGTTAGGTTAGGTTAGGTTACCCAAAAAATTTAATTTAACTTATAATTTTTATAATAACATTACATTAAATATTGATTTTCAGCTCCACTGCATATGGAGTCTTCCATACATAAATAGCTATATATACTCCTGCTGCTGCTCTTTCTTTGCTGCTCTTATATGCACCTGCTGCTGCTCTCTGCTACCAACAATATATATGTGTATATATATATAACTATATAACATATATATCTATCTTTGCATAATATGTATATATATACAGCTCTATATATACTCCAACTATATTTATGTAACCATATGTATATATATGTATAGCCAGCCTTGTAATATAATATATTATATGTATATCATAGCTATTCTTTCAGCAACAACAACCAGCAATAACCAGCCATGTGTAATAACCAGAAATAACAACAGTAACATAGCCATATATGTAGCCAGCCCTTCCTTCTTCTTCCACTCCTTCCCTTTCTTTGCTCTGCTCCAGCCAACAACCAGCCAGCAGCAGCTGTAACAATAATGTATATGTAGCACCTTCCTTCTTGCCTTCCTTGCTGCTGTATATCACTTGTATATGTATTTGAGAGCAAAGATGATTTGGAAATGAGAGAAAAGAAGAATAAATTGCATTTAGGTTTAATGGATTTGCAACAGGCGTATGATAGGATTAATAGGGAAGCTCTATGACAGGTGTTAGTGATTATATGGTGTTGACGGTAGGCTTCTGAATGGAATCAAAAGTATGTATGACGATAGTGAAGCGTGTGTAAAAATAAATAGAGTTGAAAGTGACTGGTTTAATATTAATAGCGGAGTGTGGCATAGATGTGTTTTGTCTCCTTGGTTATTCAATTTGTATGTGGATGGGGAAGGTGTTAGAATGGTGGAGAATGGAAGAGAGTAGAGGGTGCCCTACCTGTTATATGCGGATGATTTGATTTTATGTGGTGAATCTAAAGATTGAGCTTGAAGAGGACTAGTAGAATTTGGCGGGATGTGTAAAAGGAGGGGTTTGAAAGTAAACGTAGATAAGAGAAAGGCTATGGTGGTTGTGATTGAGGACAGTCCTCGATGTGAAGTTATGTTGGATGGTGAACAAGTGGAACACGTGTCTGAGTTTAAATATTTAGGATATATGTTGGATGAAAAGGGAACGAAAGAGGCAGAGTGTAGAAGGAAAGTGGTGAATGGTAGGAAGGGGGCTGGTGAAATTAAATTTTTTGCGGATGTAAAGAGACGAAGACTTGAGTACGCTAGGGCCTTACATGAGAGTATGTTGTTACCTTTATTAATGTATAGTAGTAAAACTATGGTCTAGAATAAGAGGTATGAATCTAAAGTACACTGTGTTCAGATGGACAATCTTAGGGGCGTGTTAGATGTGAGAAGAATTGATAAAATGAGGAATAGACACGCATTAGGGAGCTGTGTGGTGTGAAGAAGGGAGTAAATGAGAGAATAAATGAAAGTACATTGAGATGGTTTGGTCATGTGGAAAGGATGGATGATAGTAGGTTGGTTAAGTGGATATATGATGGTGAGTGTGTTGGGAATCGACCGGCTGGGAGACCGAAGAAAAAGTGGATTGTGTCAGTAAAGGAATGCCTGAAGGAGAGGAATGAGAGTTTTTGAGAGGCGGGAAGAAAAGTGCATAATAGGAGTGAATGGCGGGGGTTTTGTGAGGGATATGGTTGTGGCCCACCTGAGCCAAGGGATGAACCCCTAGCCGGCAAGATGCTGGCAGGGTCAGCCTGCAGTCCCCGTGAAACCCCTGGGGCAGATTTTCTGACGCGCGGGTTCTACTCGCTTGAGAGGTACAAAGGGGGTGGTAAGGCTGGGCTTTCTTTTCAACTATCGTCATTCTTTTAATACTTTTCCGTTTCCAGTGCATGTGACGCACCTTGACTCCAGTCTGGGGAAAGAAGGTGGTGATGATAATATATATATATATATATATATATATATATGCTGCTGCTGCTGCTGCTCCTTCTGCTGCTGAACAACATGCTCCAATATGCTTATAATATATATATATGCTGCTATTTATATATATATATATAAATATATATATATATATATATATATATATATATATATATATATATATATATATCTCATACTGTATATATATATACATATCTATATATATATATATATATGTGTGTGTGTGTGTGTAGGTGAGTGAATGTCTGTGTGTGCACATGCTTGTGTGTGTTTGTGTAAGACCTGCATCACTTCCCAGTTGCTGGGTGCTATGTATGGAGGTAGCACCTTTCACCAATAGCACAAACCTTATTCTTGTGGGTAAACAACACCTAACATCTTTCTTCACCAACAGAACAAAAAGTTGAAAGCATCGGATACTTGCTCCCCCCCCCCTGGAATACGAAAAAAAAAAAAAAGAATTTGGCTAATGTAGATGATGAAACAAATGTTATAAACTCGCAATTAAGTAATTTGAACTAAAAAAAAACAAAAAAACAAACATGATTATATTAAAACTTTTAATAAAGAAAACGGTTATATTTCTTTGGTTTTATGCTACAGTTTAAATATATCATTGCTTAAATACAAATATGTATTTAAATACATCATTATTAATTTACCATATTTTATTTGCTAACCTCATGAAATTCAGTTCACAACCTGCAGAGTTACTTTAATATTTCTTGTTGAGTTTTGAGCTTCATTCACATATTAAAAAACATTTACTTTAAAATTTTTCACTGTGAAATTAAGTTTAAGAACTAAAATTAACTTTTCATAGGTTTTTAAATTGAAATTAAAACTGTTTATAATTTTTTTAATAGTTTATATAAAAGACGACACTGCCAGCTTTCCTTTGTTATCATTTATATATGCTCGTGATATATTTTTGTATAATAAAGATTCCATACGAAATTTTTGAATATCCTATTGCTTGAGGGGTCTATGGACCTCCTATATGTGACTATAGGACTTACTTTGCCTTCCCTCCCACCATGAAGAATTTTTTTACGGGAGCACCTGAGAGGGGATGGTATATCTCTCATTAATGAATTATAGCTTCAAACATCCTGGAAAGCTGTTATATTATCAAACCATTGCAACCAATCACTCACTTTCTCATATATACACACACACACACATATATATACTTTCTGCTATATATATATATATATATATATATATATATATATATATATATATATATATACCTGCCTGCCTGCTACTGCTATAACTATATATATATATATATATATATATACAAATAACAACATATATATATATATATATATCGAGGTGGGCATTCCGAAATTTAAGTCCGCAATTCCGCAATTCCACAATTGCGGACTATCCCAAAAAAATTGCGATATTGCGATTGCGATAATTTGAAAAAAGTTGCGGAATTGCAGTTAGCGGAATGCCTAAATCATTTCGAAATTTAAATCCGCAATTCCGCAATTAGCGGACTACCAACCCTAAGGTTTGTTTGTTTTTAATCCTTAAATTTTAAAAACAATGTACGGTATATTAGGGCATGTATTAGTCTTAGATATGTACAAAAATAAGTCGGCAAATAGAAATAAGTTCATTTAATTTGGATAATTTATATACTTACATCTTTCTTTATACATATATATGCTGCTATAACATATATATATATATATATATATATATATTATATATATATATATATATACCTACATTCTCCTCCTTACACCACCTATATATATATATATATATACTATCACTACTATATATATATATTTACAGTTGTCACCACCACACACGAGCAGGAGGGGGTGTTGTACTCTCAAAAGTTCACCCTCTGACGCAAATTACGCAGATGTGCACAGACGCAGGGTTTAAAGTGAGGGAGGTTGAATTCAGCAGGAAACACAGAAGATGGAAGAGATTTCCACAGAACAGAGGTGGCAGAAAAGAAGGAAGCACCACAGCGAACAGCCTGGAGTTACCAATATCCAGCACAATATACTGTTATGAATCACTGTAGTTGTACTCGGTCGTCTTAAAAAAAAAGGGTGGTGGTAGGCAGGTGATAAGTTCCCTCGAGCACCTGCCGCTGCGGTACCTATAGAAAAGAGCTAAAGCACCGATATCGCGCCGCAAAAATAAAGGATCAAGTGAACTGGAAAGCACAGAACAGTTTATAAGCCTTTTGGCTTTTGACTCGTCCCTGTCCAAAAGCCGGGTGAAACCAGACCACCACCCCCAGATATGATAGGGGTACCACATACAAGGGTGGATGAGACCCTTGTTTAGCTGGACTAACTGAGAAGAGGAAAAAAAAAAGTCTCGCAGTCTAAACAGAACTCACTGTTTCTTTGAGACCGCCCTAGCAACCGTTGTGATGTGAGGTTTCCAAGACATTTTTTTGTTTATGTTATGGAGAAGGATGTTTATATTGTCAACAGGAGAGACGAGAGAACCGTAGAAAGAGATAGGAAATTTAGAAGGTGCTTTAGAGAGAGAGGTTTGTAGAAGTTGGGTTTTAAAGAATTAAATTTCACAAGGTTGAGAAGACTCCACCCGGAAATTTTATCCAGATCAGCGAGAATAGAATCGGAAAGATTAAGTCGAGAGGCAATTCTAGAAGTAAAAGAGGGAGCAGAATTGAAATGAGTTGACGAATGAAGGGTCGAGTCATCGGCATATGAGCGGATAGAGTTAGATGTGTGCAAGGTGAGAAGATCATTTGTGAAAAGTAGGAATAAAGTAGGAGATAAGACAGAACCCTGAGAACACCACTATTGACAGAAAAAGAAGTCGCTCCATCAACAACAGCCGATAGCGATTTGAAAGAAAGCTAGACATAAGTAAGCAAAGAAAAGGAGCAAGCCCAAGTAAGGGAGCTTGGAGAGCAGTAACGAGTGCCATACCCGGTAAAATGCTTTGGATATGTCAAGCGCCACCACGCAAGTCTCCCCGTAGTTCCTAAGAGCGGAAAACCATAAATCCCTTAGATAGGAAAGTATATCGCCAGTAGATCTCGAGCGCCGAAAGCCGTACTGGTGATCGGAAAGAAGGGAATGAGATTCCAGATGATCTTAGAAGTGAGAGTTGAGAAGGGTTTCAAAGATCTTAGATAGAATACAAGTAAGAGCTATAGGGCGATAGTTCGAAGGATCAGAGCAGCTTCATTTTTTCAGAATAGGTTGGACATATGCATGCTTCCAACACTGAGGGAAAGTGCTAGTATTGAGACATAGAGAATATAGTTAAACGAGGGGCGGGGTCAGCACGGAAGCACACTCCCTCAAAACTCGGGGAGGACCGCCATCCGAGTCACCCGCCTTCCTGACGTTCATAGGTTTCAGGAGCCCATGCACCCAATCAAACGTAATCATAGGCAATGGCATATGACACTTGAGAGGAGGAGGAGGAGGAGGAGGATGAGGAAGATGAATGCCATAATCGTCCAAGATTGAGTTAGAAGAAAATAAGAGGCCGAAGAGATTGGCCTTTTCAGTTGGAGAATTAGCAACAGAACCATGAGATCGAATAAGAGAGGAGGAAGGAGCAGATTCTATTGAAGTTGTTAGAGATATTTTTGGCAGAAAGATGCCAGAAAGATTTGTCAGTAGGAGAACCAAGAAAGGTAGTGCTTATATATATATATATATATATAACCTTAACTTGCTGCTTGCTCAGCACCTTAACATGTATAGCCCAACCAGCTACTTGCTGCTATATATATATATATATATATAGCACCATCTTTATATATACTATATATATATATACTATATACTATATATATATATATATATATATATATATATATATATATATCCTACCAACTTTCAGGTGGCCTTCAAGGGAAGGTTTGAGCACCTGTTTGTGGACATGGACCTGCTGATGGCCACAGCCCTCCACCCCATTTCAAACTTCCAGTCGCTGGGTACCTGAATGAGGACTTGAAAGAGACCATCAGGAGGAGGGTTATCAGTGAGGTGCTGATAAACTCCTGGTCACGACAGCGACGGTTCAGCCCAAGAGCAGGAGCAGGTGCAAGACAACCCCTTCCACTACATGAGGGTGAATGACAACCAGCCTCTGGCTCCCAACCACCTTGAGGAGGACTTGAAGAAGGCCTTTGAGATCTGGAACAAGCTGAAGGTGAAAATGACCACCCTCTTTCTGTGGACCTTATCCCCTTGCAGCTCAGAGAGGCCTGGGTGGACTTCTTTATCAAGTACAATAACCCTGTCCTCTTCCGCGGCTGTGGAGAGACTGTTCATTGGGCTCTGATGTTCTCAGGCCCAAGAGGTGATCCCTTACTGATGAGAACTTTGAGAAGCTGGTGTTTGTGAATGGAAATATGCACCTCTTGAATTTGAAGTGGCTGTGCCAGAGGGAGGAGAAAGAGGAGGAGGAGGACAACAAGAATGACTAATTATTTATTAATTACAATTAGGTTAGGTCTATAATATATATATATATATATAACATATATATATATAAATATATATATATATATATATATATATATATATATATATATATATATATATATATATATACTTTATATACTTATATATATAGTACTAACTTTATTCTTATATATATATATATATATATATATATATGTTTCCATTGCAATGAAACTTGTTAATAATAGTAAAAGAAATCTTAAAATATAAAAACGATAAATATAAATTGCTAGATAATTTTATTGGAAATTATGTTTTTTAACTACCAATAGGTTAGCGGACTGTTGCAGATTTCAATAGTGGAAAAAAAATTATTAGCGATAGAATTAGCCGATTTGCGATAGGACACTAGCGAAGCAGAAAAAGTTGCGGGCCCAGGAATTTCGATAGCGGACTGGCAAAAAAGAAAAAGTTGCGAAATAGCGGATGGTGAAAGCAGAAAAAAAGTTGCGGAATTACGAACTGCGGAATGTCCAACAAGTTAGCGGAATTGAGAATTGCGGACTAACAAAAAGTTGCGGGTGTCCACCTCACCAAATCTATATCTTCATATATAACATATATGCTATGTAGCCAGCCAGCTGTATGCTATGCTCCTGCCTTGCTTATGTAACCAGCGCAACAGCCCAGCACGCTCATATCATGCTTCCCAACCAGCAACCAGCCAGCAGCCTTAGCAGCCAGCCCAGCAACAACATGTATGTAACCTTGTTTATATGCTATGCTGTAACAGCAGCCAACCCATAATAGCCAGCCAGTAATAACATAATATATAGCCATGCTAGCCAGCCAACCTTAATAACGCTGTACTCTTCCTTCGCTAGCTATCCTTCTTCCTGCGCTGTATAGCAGCAGCCAACTGCTGCTCTTATCTTTGCTCCCTTCCTTCCTTGCTATCATGCTATTTTTTTATATTACCCTACCCAGGTAAATCAAATTTCACCATCTTTCCTCCTATCTACTCCTGATCGTGAAAATAATTTACTTGAATCACCATACACAATAAGTAAACAATTTCGAGAATGATAATTTTCAGATCACATCAAATCCCAATCCTAATCATAACATCGCAAAAATTTGACCTACCAATCCATAGATCATATCAGTTACGTCGTAAAATAAGCAGCAAATTTATGTGTAATAAAGGGCTGCCAGAGAATATAAATCCAGTCAAATAATTATATTTTTAAATGTAGAGACTCTCCTTAACAAATCAAGCATCAATTTCTTCAAGAAATTATTCAATAATAACAATCTTGCTGATAAAGATAAAGATGCTTTTTTTTTGTTAAATAATTGCAAAAGAAAAAAAAACTAAATGGAAATATTGAACAGCTCAAATAGGCATTGGACTTGGCATGTTCGCAAAAAATTTCACTTTACTCTCAAAAGCAATTTTTTTTTTATCCTAAACAACATAAAGTATTTGAGTGATGATGAAAGCAATAGAAGCAAAGCAAATTTTCATAAGAAGAAAGGCAACTTCAAGACCAAGAAATGTTAAAAGTTCAACGAAAGTTCTCCTCCACGAAGTTTCAGGAAACTCCACGAAAGAAAATAACCATTGAATTCAAAGAAGAGTGAAATTATTCAGCAGAATGTATGTTTACGAGAATTTAGAGAATAGCTTTAAAAAAAATATCGTAAAATTTGATGCTGCTTATTCAACAAAGCGAGTATTAAAAAGCCACCTATGCATATGCATGCCAAGCAACATTTTATGTTAAAGAAAATAAACAATTATAAGAATTAGTTCACAAGTTATATTTGAGAGAGAGGAATTCCTCAAACAATTTATCTTTCACAAACTATTAAATATATTACAGTATTTAACCGTACACATATTAACCATTTAACTATTTTTTATAATTTTAAATTGCTGATTTAAAAAGAATATTGTGTTAATAGTATAGAAGAAATTTTTTTACCCCTATTTATATATATATATATATATATATATATATTTGATAAATTTAGCATATATATATATATATATATATATATATATATATATATATACTATATATATTTCTCCTATACATATATATATATATATATATATATATATATTTTACAGATCACCACCACTCACGGGCTGGGCCCTTTTCAAGGAGGGGGCGGGAAATAAAATACCTGAAAACCCACTCAAGCCTAACGCAAGTCTCTTAGGTGAGCGCAGACAGTGGGTTTAAAGAAGGAAGATTAAATACAGTTGGAAAAATAGAAGATGGCAAGGAGTTCCACAAGAACAGAAGTGGCTGGAAAGAAGGGGAGGCACCACAACGAACGAGTCTGGGATTTTTCAATGCTCACGCAAAATTCATGCGAGCATGGCACTTGTATTACGAGGGCGACGCAATGGAGGGGTGCAATGCGAGCGGCCAACTCCCTGAGAGCATCTACCGTTGTAGTATCTATAGAAAAGAGATAGGGCCAACGCGTCACGTCCGCAGAGATAGAGAGTCAAAGAGAGTTTGAGTAGAGGAGTTAATTGGTCTCTTGGCTTTTTAAACTCAACCTATATACTCTCTCATATATATATATATATATATATATATATATATATAACCCTTCTTCTTTCAACTCAACATATATATATATATATAACTATACTACTACTTACGCTATACCACCTTTATATATATATATATATATATATATATATACTCCAGTGGAAAAAGGCCATAGAGGCTTGCCAAATTCCACCTGTGTTTTGGAAAAATTGGAAACCAGGGACAAATGCCCCGATAAACGACGCTTGAAATTGTTCAAATCAAAGAAAAATAGAAAAAGATTGTGCGGGTTCCAGACTTTACTAATGAAGTATATGTAAGATTGAGCATAGCGATTAATTCTGGGTCGGAGAGTTGGAGGAAGAAAAGATGATACTGTCTGAAATACGAGTCGAAGGAGCTCTTCTCAAAGAAGGAGGTACAAGTCTAGAAAATTCAGAAGAGCAATGTAAATTGTAATTAGCAATATTATAAGGAGATAGGGAGGGTGATGCAACAGTTCAACGGCTAGGAAGATTGGAGAAAGTTAGTGAAAGTAGGAGAGTTAACAAGTCGACAAGTCCTAGATTACTTTAGCAATTAGTGCATTTTATGTGAAACCACCCCAGAAATGTGACTCGTATTCCTTACAAAGGCGAACAACTCCCCTATGCGAAGCTAGCAACTGTGAGGTGGTGAGAAAGAGTTCCGAAGGCCACTCAGAACATCCAACTAGCTAGAAACTTGTTAGAAAGAGGATAATGTGATCCTTCTATGAAAGATCACGAGAAAAGAAAATATCAAGAATATGAAAAACAGAAGAAGGTTAAAATTGTGTTTTCAAAGAAGATTTGCAGTTGTGCGAAGATTATGTCAAGTAGATGAACTAAGAAACTGAGTTATTGATAGAGCTATTGAAAACAGCAATGTTTTCTTTAACACAACTATAGGTACAAGAAAGATCAGAGGTCTGTTACTTCAAGGCTACCCTCCTAGCATCATTTGTTTACTGTTGAATGAGTCATCTTTCAAATTGGAAGGAGCAATGATGAGCGTAGTTATCAGCCTAAGAGTGGATAGGAGACACAGTAGTATCAGATAGGCCATTAAGGCAAAATAGAAAAAGAGTTGGGGATAGAACATAATTCTGAGGAACACACTATTGATAAATTAAAGGATAAATGGTGGTTATACATAACAGTAGCCATAGAACGACTTTAACTGAATTCAAGAAAAGATTACAAATTGAAGGAGAAATATCGAGAGAGAGAAGCTTTGTGTCAGACTTAGTCGAAAGCCTTCGATATGTCTAGCGCCACAGCAAAATATTCACCGAAATTCGGAAGGGCAGAAGACCAATAGAGTAATAGAGAAAGGAAAGAAGATCACCAGTCTAACTATCTTTACGGAAGCCATACTGGCAATCAGAGATAAGATTAGATCTAAAATGTTTCTGAATCTTCTTGTTAAGAATAGGTTCGAAACCTTTAGGAAAAACAAAGGTTAAAAAAATAGGATGATAATTGGATTTTTATTGTGGTCACGCTTCTTAAGCACATGCTGAATGAATGCACTCTTCCATCAGGAGGGAAAGATTGAAGCTGATAGGCACTGAGGAAACAGTTTACCAAATCAGTGTGAAAGCTCAGAAGCACAAGTTTTGAGGACCACTGGAGGGATAACTTTAGCACTCTCTGCCTTCTTAGTGTTAACCTCAGAGAGTCCAGATAGGAGGCAGAGATGAGGTATAACTCTGGAACTGTCAATAGTGAAATTAAAGGGAAAATTTTGAGCATACAGTTCAGCTTTAGCAGAAGCTAATACAGCAGTATTACCGACAGAGATGCAAGAGGAGAAAGAGAGGAAGAAGCAAGGTTGGAGCTGACATTTTAAAAATTGAATAATGTCAGAAAGAGTGCGAGGTAGGGAAACAAGAAATTTTTTTGAATATTCTACGACGAAAAGTTTTTAGGGTCTCAAAGAGCCGATATTTTGTCATTCCGGGACGAAATGTCTTAATGTACTAGTTTCTGGATAAACCAAGATTTATCAGTTTTAGTTCAAGGGATAAAGAATGGAATGTGTGCCTATATATATATATATATATATATATATATACTGTATCTTATATATATATATATATATATATATATATATATATATACTATATACCCTGCTCCTAAAACACTGCTGCTCCTCATATATATGCCTATATAACATGTAAATATGATGTAATTTTTAAAACCATTAAAAAAACACACGAAACAAGATTTGAAAACGAATATTAATACATACAAAGGGAAATAAACTTATTAATAATGTATTAATTAATATTCGTTTTTAAATCTGTTCCCCAAGTTATTTTTATGATTTATATATATATATATATAACATATATATATCCTTTATTTATTCTTTAAAACTTATACATATATATATATATATATATATATATATATATATAAAGATATATATATATATATATATATATATATATAGCTGCTATATATATATATATATATTGATAAGAGTTAACTGCTCATCCTTCTACACCTCACCGCAGTGTGATAGGTATTGATGAAAATAACCACTTACGCGTTTATCTGCTAGGGCCAAGGTTCAATTCCAGGAAGAGTGAAATTACTTAAGGGGGTTATTTTATCTATATATATATATATATATATATATATATATACTGCTATATACTTAACTATACTCAACATATATAACCTTATGCATATATACTTCTCTGCTGCTGCTGCTGCTCATAATGAAAATATGCTTGCGTCAGTTACTTCTTCCCTCAGGGAGACCTACGACCTGTCAGCGGAGGCAACATCGATTTCCACGCAGTCCTTTCCAAAAGTACACCATCAGCTGGTGCATCGCGGGCAGTCCATGTCTTCTCAAGGCTCTCTCCAAACAATCTTTCCATCTTCCCCTCGGACTCCCCCTCGGCCTTACTCCCTCAATCTCCACTTCCATCTTCTACTCGTAGTCGTTCTCCCGGCATCCTTACAGTCTCGCAGAATCTATCCTGTTCAACACAGGCACCACACCAACTTGTTTCCCACTCTATCTCTCCTCGTTTTTCCCACTATCGTTCTCAACACCTTCATTTCAGCAGCTTTGATACTTTTTTAATCCGTTGCTGTAATGCTCCATGCTTCTGCTCCATATGTCAATGTGGGTACCAATATGCTATCAAGTATTATCTTTTTCCACATATATATATATATATATATACATATATATATATATATATATATATATATATATATATATATATATAACATATATATATATATTACTATAACTTAACTTATATATATATATATATATATATATATATACTATATATATATATATATATATATCATCCGATCTTTCACAACTGTATATTGTATCATTGTTCTTCCGCATTTTTCCATTCTTTCCTCCACTTCCCGTGCACATCATCCCCTGCTTGTAAATACGCCACCCAGGTACAGAAACTGATCCATATTTCTGAATCTTTCATCATCAATGACGATCTTCACTTCTCCCACATCCTCTCTACCCACTCTCATTATCACTGTCTTTTCCGTATTCCTCTCTAAACCAGTCTCCCTCAAATTTCTGGCAAAACTTTCTATAAATTCTATCAATACCCCCCCCCCTCCTCCCAACTCCAACATGCCAGATCGCCCCGTACACCATTATAACACCATCCAGATTCGGAAATTCCTCTTTAACCTTTCTGATTGTTACATCCAAGTAAGCTATAAAGAGTAAGGGAGACAGGACACAGCCCTGTCTCACTTCCGTCCCCACCTCAAACCATTTCTCACTTTTACATCCAGTTCTCACTTTACACTCACAGACGCTATACAAGCTTTTTATTGCTCTCCTCAGTCTTTCCTCCACTCAGTACACCTTCCCTAACATCCTCCAAAGTCTGGCTCTGGGTACCAAGTCAAATGCCTTTCTTAAGTCCAAGAAGGCTATATATTCTGTTTTATTAAATTCCCAACTCTTTCCAACACTATTCTTAAAGCAAACAACAGATCCGAAGTACTCCTGCCCTTCCTGTAACCATATTATTCCTCTCCCAACTGTATCTCTATCACTCCTCTTAATTTTCTTTCAAAAATCCATTCGTGCACTTTCGCTATATGGTCCAATAAAGCTATTCCTCTATAGTTTCCACAATCTCCAGTATCACCTTTACCCTTATAAATGGGCAAAACAACTATTCTCCCCCATCCACCGGGAACTACATCATCCGTCCAACATTTATTAAAAAGTTAAACTATTTTCCTCTTCAATTCTCCTCCTCCTTCCCTTATCAACTCTATTGCAATTCTATCTTGGCCCGGCGCTTTTCCTTTTTTCATTTTTGACAAAGCCTCCTCATATTCTCCCATCGTTATCGGATTCACCCCCTCCATCTCCTCTCCCACATATTGCTCCTCCTCCACATTCCTCCCTCTTCTACATTTAGGAGTTCTCAAAAATATTCAGTCCACCTCTCATTTACCGCTTCCTGTGCTGTAAGTACATCCCCTTCTTTATTTTTGATACTATAAAGCTTCTTTTTGATTTTTCATACGTTTCTGCTAGCTTGAAAGTCTTCTTCGTTCTGCATCCTCTCCTAATTCTTCTGCTATCCTTTCCGCCACCAGCCTTTTTGCTTACCTCTTCACTATCTTTGCTCTGTTTCTTGACTATCAAATATTCAGCTTTTCTCTGTTCTGTTCTTCCTCTCAACCACCTTCTCATTTTCTTGTTCCTTTCACCCACTGCTCTCTTCACATATTCATTCCACCACATAGTGTGTTTCTTCCTCGTTCCTCCATACCACCTCACTCCCAGCGTTTCTTCCGCGATTTCACTAATGATTTCTTGCAAAATTCATGTTTATTTTCTCCACTTTCCCCAACTTGTCCTTTACTTTCTCCACATATTCCTCTCTCTTCCCGTACTCTTTCAGGGCTTCAACTTTAATTACTTTCCTTTTTCTCCAACATGCCACTTTGTTTCTTGTACTCTCAGTCTGGCAACCACCAATCTATGATCGGAGTCAAAATTGACTCCAGGAAGCACTTTAACATCCTCCACTGTCCTGTAATCCGACATTATGAAATAATCTATAATGGATTTTTGGTAGAAAATTTCGGTTCTTTGGTTCCATCTATATCTCGTGATCTTAAGAGACTCCCTGTGCTTGAAAAATCCATTCATATTTTTCAAATTCCTTCTCATACATACATATATCTATGAGCCTCTCTCCCTCTGCGTTTCTCTCGTTTTCTCCATGTGGACCCAATATCCTCTCCACCTCATTTCTTCTCTTTCCCACTCTGGCATTAAAATCACCCATCAGTAGATACAGCATGTTCTCTTCGCCTCCACCATCCACATTCTCCTCCACCAAATTCATGAACCTCTCCTTCACCGGATGCCACTGTTGTGGAGCATATACCTGATATAACCGGTATATAAATAATGATTTTAAAGGTATTTATAATCAATCTCACGTTTACCCCTCTCAATTCCTCTACAATCTGTGGTCCGAAAATAAAACCTACACCATATTTCTTTATTCCTACGTCGACTCCTCTGTAAGCTAACACATATCCTCCGCCTAAATCTCTGCCACTTTCTTCACCCTCCACTATCATCTCCAAAATCCCCACCACATCTGTCAGTCTGGCCTTCATCATCTCCACGATCTCCTCCTTTCCTCTATACGTACCAACATTTATTGTGGCTAGTTTAATCATTTTAAAAGTACAATCCAAATTCGTAGTCCTTTTGCGTTTCCTAAGTCTAAATCCATGAGTTCTGCGTGGTTCCGAGGCTGTTTCTAGGGTATTGCAAGCATTTTCTTTCAGGCAGTGGCTTGCTATTCCTATCCTGCCCTAGCCATTTCTCCGTTAGAGGAACAGGTTTTACGGACCTAATTCGTTGCCAAGGGTGCCCGACGGGGAAGTAGAGTTGAACTTCTACACTCCATATATATATATATATATATATATATATATATATATATATAAAAATATATATATATATTTATATATATGTTTCTTACTGCTGCCTTATATCTCTGTATGTCACTGTCTTTAATTATCTCTATATATACATATATATATATATATATACATATATATATATATATATATAGCCTTCTTCCTTCTTGCTGCTACTGTAGCAACAGCATAATATATAGCACCTTTGCTAATATCCCTTTAATAACTGCTATGCTATATAACCCATATATATATATATATGTATATCTTATATGATATATACTTAACCAACATATATATATAACTATAACTATATATATATATATATATATATAATATATA
Source organism: Trachelipus rathkii (assembly GCA_015478945.1). Lineage (NCBI taxonomy): Eukaryota > Metazoa > Arthropoda > Malacostraca > Isopoda > Trachelipodidae > Trachelipus > Trachelipus rathkii. Next base: position 47,987 of record JABUQX010052464.1, read on the forward strand.
TATATATATATATAACTATATATATATATATAATTAAAAATAATCCTAAATATGTTGTTTATGAGTGCTTAATAATAAATATTTTGGTTCAAAAACATAAAAATATTAATATAAATGATGTAAATACTATATAATGTTTTTATTGTTTTGTTTTTTTAATATAAACATTAGATTTTGTTTTTTGTTTTCTTCGCCCTGATTGAAAGTATAGTTTTTCAGAAAAGCGTTAAACATTACAGTCTATATTTAAATTTCTTTGACGAAAGTTAATAAATTCCTAGAAGGATAATTAAGGTGGGAAATTTAATTACAATTAAACTAAACTCATCTCCCTCTGACCTAACGGGTTTTAAAGAACTTTGAAAAGAACCGGCGGATCGTTATCGAAGCTTAGTACTAACACAACATGCCAAAGTCTGTTAATCAATACATAATGCAGACCAGTTATATAAAGTATATTCAATGGTAACTAAGTCCAATAACCAAACTACAAATAAGATATTCTGCACTTGACATAAACCTTGAATAAAAAACAGAACATACTCAGATAAGAAAACCAACCTGGGTTTGGGTGTACAAAAACAGATACAGTAACGATAGCATTAAAACATTTATCTGCTATAGATTGGCAGACGGTAATATGGCGTCGACTTCGCTGTCATACATTATCTCACACCAATTTCCTACACAAACCTATGGAATTTTGACCAGCGGGCCAGTCCTAACACATCGAGGTTACGTGGGTCTTAGGAGATATTGGGTCGAAACTTGATATATATATATATATAACCTTATATATATAATATATATATATATATATATATATATATCTTATATATATATATATATCTTTCTATATATATATATACCTTATATATACTATATATAACCATATATATATAGCAACCATATATATATTGCTGCTCTTTCCAACTGCTATATGTATAAATAAATATTTAAATAACCCTTATATATATATATATATATATGTATATAGCCTTAACATATATATATAGCAACCTTGCTGCCTATATATGCTGCTGTAACATATATAACCTTACCAGCCAGTATCATAGCACTCCAGCTCAGCCAGCCAGCAACAACAACAGCCAGTAATATGTTTATATATATGTTTATGCTGTATATATAATATAATATAATAGTATATAGCTAACCAATAACCAGCAGCCAGCCAGTAGTATGTAGCCATGTATGTAACATGTATGTAGCAACCAGCAGTATAGCCAGCAGCCTTATGTATGGAATGTATACCATGTAGCAGTAACCAGCCAGCCAGCCATGGCAGCCAACAGCCTTCATCTTCCCATGCTATCTTCAATATGTATATGTATGTAACCAGCCAGCCAGCCTTGCAGCCAACCATGTGGCAGCAACCATGTAACTGCCTTCTTTGCTCTTTGCTATCTCCTGCACCTCATATCATATCATGTATCAAATAAAGTAATTAAATCTGTAACTTATATATATATATATATATATATATATATATATATAGCTAACAGCTTATATATATATATATAATAACACTATTCTTCTTTATATCTTCCAACTCTTTCTTAATAATATATATATATATCATATATAATAACAACATAATATATATATGATTATAATATATGTATATAATATATATATATATATATATGCTGCTCCTTATATAATAACCAGCATATATATGTTATAACCTCCATATATATAACTAACCTTAACATGTATATCAACCCAGCAATAACCAGCCAGCAATAATGCTATGCGCTGCTATGTACTTCAACACTCTTCGCTCCGCCTAATAACTATGTATACTTGCGCTCTTTCTTTAATATATATGCTGCTCGCGCTGCTGTATATATGTATATATGTATCAGGGCGACTCCTGCACTCGTGCTACTCGTGCTCAGCACGAGTTGACATTATAAGAAACGATCCATTTTTGCAAATTTCGTGATATTACGTTAAAATTCTCTTATTTTTTTGTTAAAGTTGGTCAAATAAATGAATGTATGCAAAATTAAAACGAAAAGGTAAGATAACCCTTATTAAATAACGCTTTTAACCCATGAAAAATGGCGGTAGTTCATGCCCATATCCGGATGGCGGAGACGGCATTTGTGAATTTAGATTGATTTAAATGTTAAGTTAATCCTGGAATCGAACTACAGCACGCGCGAGAAACAGAAAACGGTTTAAGAAACGACATATCACGCACATTCATAAGCATATTTATATATATATATATATATATATATATATATATATATATATATATATACTACTATATATATATATATATATATATATATATTATATACTACTCTTCTCTCTGATATATATATATATATATATATATATGCTGACCCCGCCCATCGTTCAACTATATTCTCTGTCTCAATACTAATACTTTCCCTCAGTGTTGGAAGCACGCACATGTCCAACCTGTTCCGAATAAAAGGAAGCCACTCTGATCCTTCTAACTATCGCCCTATAGCTCTCACTTGTATTCTATCTAAGATCTTTGAAACCCTACTCAACTCTCATTTCTTAGATCATCTGGAGTCTCATTCACTTCTTTCCGATCGCCAGTACGGCTTTCGGCGCTCGAGGTCTACTGGCGATATACTTTCCTATCTAACTGATTTATGGTTTTCCGTCCTCAGGAACTACGGGGAGACTTGTGTGGTGGCGCTTGACATATCCAAGGCATTTGACCGGGTATGGCACGCGTCACTGCTCTCCAAGCTCCCTTCCTTTGGGTTTCCTCCTTCTCTTTGCTTACTTATGTCTAGTTTTCTTTCAAATCGCTCAATATCGGCTGTTGTTGATGGGGCGACTTCTTTTTCTTTCAATAGTGGTGTTCCTCAGGGTTCTGTCTTATCTCCTACTTTATTCCTACTTTTCATTAATGATCTTCTCACCTGCACATCTAACTCTATCCACTCATATGCCGATGACTCTGACCCTTCATTCTTCAACTCATTTTCAATTCTGTTCCCTCTTTTACTTCTAGAATTGCCTCTCGTCTTAATCTTTCCGATTCTATTCTCGCTGACCTGGATAGAATTTCCGGGTGGGGTCGTCTCAACCTTGTGAAATTCAATTCTTTAAAAACCCAACTTCTACAAATCTCCCTCTCTAAGACACCTTCTAACTTTCCTATCTCTTTCGACGGTTCTCTCGTCTCTCCTGTTGACAATATAAACATCCTTGGCCTTAACATAAACAAAAAAATGTCTTGGAAACCTCACATCACAACGGTTGCTAGGGCGACCTCAAAGAAACTGGGAGTTCTGTTTAGACTGCGAGACTTTTTTTCCTCTTCTCAGTTGCTCCAGCTATACAAGGGCCTCATTCGCCCTTGTATGGAGTACTGTTCTCATATCTGGGGGGGGCTCTGGTTTCACCCGGCTTTTGGATAGGGTCGAGTCAAAGGCCAAAAGGCTTATAAACTGTTCTGCACTTTCCAGTTCTCTTGACCCTCTATCTTTGCGGCGCGATGTTGGTGCTTTATCTCTTTTCTATAGGTACCGCAGCGGCAGGTGCTCGAGGGAACTTATCACTCGCGTACCACCACCTTTACGACGCCCTCGTAGCACAAGGGGTGCTGTGTCGGTGCATGAGTTTTGTGTTGATATTGGAAACTTCAGGCTTGTTCGCTGCGGTGCTTCCTTCTTTCCTGCCACCTCTGTTCTGTAGAATTCTCTTCCATCTTCTGTGTTTTCTGAATTTAATCTCTCTCACTTTAAAGCCTGGGTCTGTGCTCATCTGCGTAGTTTGCGTAAGTTGATGAATAACTTGTGTGTGCAATACCCCCTCCTTGAATAAGGCTCTGCCTGTGAGTGGTGGTGACAAATGTAATATATATATATATATATATATATATATATATATATATATATATATATATATATATATATATATATATATATATATATATATATATATATATATATATCTATAGCAAATAGCCTTATACATATAACCATACATATATGTCAGTGCCTTTCTTCCTGCTGCTGCTGCCAGCAGCCTTCCTTGTAGTAACCTTATATGTATATGAGTAGCCAGCAACTGTAACATAGCCAGCAGCATCACCTTCTTCTCTTCTTGCTGCTAACAACATATATTAGCCAGCCAGCAGCAGCAACCCAGCATATGCCACTCAACCAGCCTTGTATACATAATAATAGCAGCCAGCAACTATGTATACTGCTAGCTATCGCTGCTGTATATAATATAGGCTCCAACAACCTTGTATACAGCCATAACAACCATCAGCCAGCCATATATATCATTCATATCTTGCTTTGTATGTAACAACCAGCAGCTGCTTACCATATAACCAACATCCCTTATATTATATGCCGTGTATGTATATGTATATATATATCCTTAGCAGCAGCCAGCAACAACCAGCAACAACTCCTTAGCAGCCTTGTAGCCAGCCAGTAGCAGCAGCCTCAGCTATAGCTATGCTATCAATATATGTACTTAGGTACAGCCTTAATAGCTAGCCTTGTATGTATCCCATGCTGCTGCCAGCCAGCAGTAACCAGCACCAGCCAGCAACAACCATATCTCATCTAGCCAGCCAGCAGCCTTGCTGCTCTTTCTTATGTATATGGAGAGGAGAGGAGAGCAGGCATGAGGTGGTAAAGTTGCTGGGTCGCCACTGATGTATATATGTATATATATGTATATATATATATATATATATATATATATATAACAACCAGACAATAACCAATATATATATATATAATATATACTATATATATATATATATATATATAAAAACCAACGCCAGCCAGCAGCATATGAAGTAACCAACCAGCCAGCAACCAGCATGTATCTTTGCTAGCTCTTTATCAACTGTATATATGCTTAACCAGCGCCAGCATAACCCGACAACCAACTAGCCTTATAACTACTATCTTACTATATATTACTACTCTTACTTTTCTATATATACTATATATTTATATATATATATATTTATATATATGCTATATATATATATGTATACTCTATATATATATATATATAATAATATATATATATATATATATATGTATATGTATTGTTCAAATAATAATACAGCAATATATATATATAACCTTATATATATATATATATATATATAATAACAACATAGCCTTAGCTTAACATTACCTTATAACCATATATATATTTCAACTGACATAACATATTTATAGCAGCAATAATAATACAACCTTAGCAGCCTTAACCATGTATATATGCACCTTATTGCAACCAGCTAGCTGCTGCGCCAACCAGCCGCCCTTAGCAGCAGCAACCCCTTAGCATAGCCTTGAATGCAACTCAACTTAACCAGCAACAGCTCTTGCTGCTCTTAACCTTCCCATAACGCTTTCTCTTATATATATATATATATATATATAACTGCTCATGCTGTATATATGCATATATATATCAGGCTTGGGTTCAAGTACGTTTGTCAGGGGTACAGGAGTACAGGCACTCTAAAAGGTGGTTCAAAAGACAAAGTAGGGAAATGCAAGGTACTCTGGGATTTGTTTCAAGAGTACAGAGTACAGAGTACTTTATACTGAAGCATTGTATGTAATATATATATAACTATGTATATTATATATATTAACATACTGCTGTAATATAATAGCATATATATATATATGCTCAATAGCACCAGCTGTACCTTGCTCCCATGTATATGCTAGCACCTTACTACTATGCTGCTATGACCCCAGCCTTATAATATATATATGTAACCAGCAACCAACCAGTAACCAGTATGCATATATATTAACAGCAACCAGCTTAACCTTATGTAGTAGCCAGCAGCAGCTGTATATTGCTGCTATCTTGTAATAACCTTAGTATATATAACATATATATATATATAAATAAATATAAATATATAACAATATATATATATATATATATAATATATATATATATAACTTATATATATAACTTATAACTTATATATCGCTATTCCCTTCCATAACATATGCTGTATATATATATATATATATATATATATATAACATCTTCATCATCAACACCCACCTTCTCTCCACAGGACTGGGGGTAAGATGCGTAACATACACCGGAAACAGAAAAGTAGAAGAAGAATATGAAGCAAGTCGAAAAGAAAGCCCAGCCTTACCGCCCCCCTTATACCTTTTGGCGAGAAATCGACGCAGTCAGAAAATCCACCCTAGAGCTTCACGGGATCGTGACGGACCCTCACTATGGCAGCTCGTCAATGTGGGGTTCATCCCTTGGCACAGTGGACTACAACCATACCCCCTCACAAAACCTCGCCATTCACTCTTGTTATGTACATTTCTTCTCGCCTCTGCCAAACTCACATTTCTCTCCTCCAGGCATTCTTTTACTGAATCAATCCACTTTTTCTTCGGTCTCCCAGCCAGTCGATTCCCAGCACACTCACTACTATACATCCGTTTAACCAACCTACTATCATCCATCATTTCTACATGACCGAACCATCTCAACATACTTTCATTTATTCTCGCATTTACCCCCTTTTTTCACACCACACAACTCTCCAATACGTTCATTCCTCATTTTATCAATTCTTCTCACACCTAACACTCCCCTAAGATTGTCCATCTGAACACATTGTACTTTAGATCTATACCTCATATTCCAGACCATATTCTCACTACTATACATTAACACAGGTAACAACTTATCCTCATGTAAGAGTAAGACCCTAGCGCACTTAAGACTTAGTTCCTTTACATCCACCAACGATTTAATTGCACCAGCCACCTTCCTTCCATTCACAACTTTCCTACTACACTTTGCATCATTCGTTCCCTTTTCATCAAACAAATATCCTAAATATTTAAACTCACACTTTTTCCAGCTGCTCACCATCTAACATAACTTCACACCGAGGACTGTCCTCAGTCACAACCATAATCTTACTCTTATCTACGTTTACTTTTACCTCTCCTTTTACAC
>JABUQX010052464.1:62500-67500 GCA_015478945.1 Trachelipus rathkii
AGAAGTTATCAATGTTGGAAAATACTAGCAGTTTTCTTAGATTCATTTAAAACTTCGCAAACTACTAACTAAAAATTTTACTAGTCTTCTCAAAACATTTTAAATACAGTAAAATATTGGATATATTTATATACCTGGTTGACTTATGGCAAATATTTGCGATCTATACGCAGCTCCCCAAGCTGTTTCATCCTTAGCGAGATCTCTCAAGTGTCTGAAAGCTAATAGTTGCAACAATTCCCCGCTCCATCAGTGCTTCTCTTTTATTATGATACTTTTGAATAAAGAACAATAAATATATGAATTTTGTGGCTAAGTGATAAAAGGTTCGACGAACAAAAATTTCCTTTTTCAGGAGAGAAAACCAAAGATATTTTTACCCCATTCATCACAATGTAATGATGCTTTTTATTATCGATATATCATCGTTATTATAGTTACAATACATTCATCTTTTAACCACTGAAAGTTAAGTCTTCAAGCATTAAAAATTGGACTTATTCACATTCTCAATATTTTTACATTGGTCCTTTTACCATTCAGCGACAGCATATCAATTTCAAAATTAGGTCATTGTGTAAATCAGTTCGTAAGGTTATAAGATGCAAAAAATGTAATGTTCTTTTAGATGACTCCTCCAATGAAAAACGTTTTGAAGCAAAGCGATTACTTTATATCTTTGAAATATACATGGCAGGACAATTTCTGGAGAGCGATCGCGAATCGTGTCATGTCGTATGTATATTAAATTGGTTGGAAGAACTAGTTCAAAATTTAAAAAATACGTCCCTAAAAATGATAGATGCTGCTAAATTCAAGCAGACGATTTTAAAAAAAAATGAAATTAAATTAAATTAAAAAATAAATTAAGTTTGCCAGTGATAGGTAAACTTATAATATAAGGTATAATTTGAAGGATCGTTATATTATGTAAAAGTTGCAATGTAAAATTAACAAGATCAATGGTAAACAAAAATACATAACTACAAAAATTTTATTTAAATCTATTTTACTAATTATTTGTATTAAAATCTGTTAGTTACATAATAATTAAAAATATTACAAATTTCAGAGCATAATTGAGTTAATTGATCATGTACATTTATAAGTAACGCAGTCGATTCAATATTGTATATATAAATAAATAAGTAAAAGTGGGATATTTTTTATTTTTAATAAAGTAAATTAGTAATAATAATCTCCCAAAATATCAATATTTTAAGGAAATCCAGATAGAAACATTTTTTTTTTTGAAATTATTTTCACTCCCAGAAAGGAAAAAATGACGATCGTCTACTTGTTCTCTGTTCAAACAATTCTTTTGTTTACTTAAAAAAAGAAAAAAAGAAGAAGAAAAAAAAAACAACAAAAAAAAAGAATGATGATCTTCAGCTGAAAGTCCGAAGGCTCTTCTCTAAAATTGTTAAAATATTAATATTAACTAAGGCATCTATAGTAGTCATCAGTGGCGTACCTGGAAGATTACACTTGGGTAGGTAGTTATATATATGTAATATATATATATATAATACTATAATATATATATAATATATATATATACTGTGTATATATGATATATGTATAATATATATATATATAGTATATATATATATATAGTATATAGTGTATATATATATATATATATATAACAAGGAAATCAATTTTTAAATAACATTTTACAAATTGCAATACATACTGTACTTATTTATTTTTAGGAAAAATTTAATTTCTTCACGTCATTTTTGAATAAAACTTTTTTATGTGTATTACGATTTAATATTCAGATTGGCTACAAAAAAGGGATATAAGCACACCAGAATTTTTTTAAAAGTTAAAGATAAACTTCCTTCCTTACATAAGTTAATAACTTTATGTAACTATTATTTAAATATAAAATTGAACACTTACTTCTATTATGGATTATTTCAATTATACAAAGGTAACCGGCACTTAAGTAAATGTAAGCATATAATTGAAAATTCAATAATCGCAACATATTAATTACCCTTTCAAACTAAGCAGTAAACACAAATTCATCTATGCTATACATTTAATTTTACACCCTGACAGCCGTAAGTGAACTTATAGCAACAGAGATACATACATAGGGATAAGAGTAGATAGATAGATAGAGTAGTTAAGATATGATAGATAGATAGATAGATAGATAAGATAGATAGATAGATAGATAAGAGAGAGAGAGAGAGAGAGAGAGAGAGAGAGAGGGAGAGAGAGGAGAGATGAGAGAGAGGAGAGAGAGAGAGAGGAGAATTGCATAATTCTTTTTCTCACATTTCTCAAATTTTCTACTTCGTCGTTTTCAAGTGAGCGAAAATTTACGTTCCCGTGATTTTCGTATCTTTTCGATTGATTAGCAAGGTATGATGACCAGCCTGGCCCAGTATAATATTATACGAAAAATGAAAATTTACGTACGCCCATAGATTAGAATTTACCTTAGGAACAGTGTAACGGAAGGAAAATCTTCTAGATAAATTTCAATTATTCGGTAATTGCTAATAACTCAATGTACTTGTTTTTCTTAAAATTTATATTTTTTATAAATCAGTCTTTTTTCATTTTCAAATATAAAATCTGTAATAATTTAGTAACTACCAATTGAATTTATTTTTATTAAAAAGACTCTAAAAATATTGGGTAGGAGCTACCTAACCCTACCGTAGCACCCTATACTATTACGCCCCCTGGTAGTCATTACACAAACACAAGCAGACATACAGACATGTATACACACATGCACCACGCCACGCTACCGCCAACCACCTACACAGCACAAGACCTACACACATCACACACACAACACATATATATATATATATATTATTGATATAAATATATATATATATAATATATATATTCCATATAGTATATATATATATATAATAGTATACTATATATAGTATATATACTAAATATATATATATATACTATATACTATATATATATATATATAGTATTATATAGTAATATATATAGTAATATATAGTATATATATATCATAGTATATATATAGTATACATACATACATACATATATACTTATAGGTAATAATATATATATATAAGTATATAAATAAGTTAAGCACATAAATCTGATTATATAGTATATATACTAATTATATATATATATATATAAGTATATAATATATATTATATTATATATATATATATAATATATATACTACATATATATAAGTATATATATATATAATAATATATATATAATATATATATATATATATATATATATATATATATAATATAGTATATATATTATATATATTATATATAGTATATATTATTTCAAAATTGTTGATTATAGCTAAAAAGCAAGCAAGCGTTAAAAATGAGAGCTATATATCTATATATTTCGGCTGAGAAATAATAAAAAAAGGAAAACAAACTCTTTGACTCCTCTATCCAAGTTCTGCTGGAAGTGAAGTTCACTTTGCCTTTTTTCTTACCAAGATTTCCTTCGCGAAGGATTAAAGAGGATTGAAGTTGCTGAACGAGAACAAAAAACATATTGGGAGAAAGTTACAATTAGGTGCTCTTTTTCTTTTAGAATTTCCTTGACGGGTTAACAAGAATTAAGTTGTTGGATACGAACAAAAACTTATTTGGAAAGTCACTTTAGATGATGCTCCTGTCGCTATAAATAAGTTAAATTTTTAACACCAATTTTCTGGCGAGCATATAAAAGATTTTTTAAAATATTTTTTTATAATACATCTGGTGGATGTAAAGTGTATAAATTAAAGCAAATATGTAATGGGAATTAAAGAAGGAAGTATGTTCCAAACTTTACAAGGAGAGTACGATAATAATGAGTATAACAGTTAAGTCTTTCGTCATTAAACTGAAACGAGTAAAGACGAGACTATACAGAGTCCTAAACCTTATTCTCAGTAAGAATGAAACCACGTGATATATACTCGAGACAAGTCGGGAATACCTCTACAAAGACTAAAAGCTGAGTGACGATATTAAGTCCTGAAGTTCTCATGAAACATAAAGCCCTTTCAAAATTTGTTTATAGTAAGAGAAACAACGTAATTTTCCAAGATATCGGAAAAGGCAATCGCAAGAATATTATAATATTCACGAAAGTTTCCATGAATGTTATATTTGTTTGAAAGATTACGTCGAGTGAATAAATAAAAGAATTGAGTTTTTCATTTAAACATTGAAAGAACTCTATTTTATATACCTCAATTAAAAACTAGAAAAAGCCTCTTTCCAGCTGCTATTTGCAAATAGTTTTATGTTACTTCAAAATAAAAAGAGTAAAAATAAATAGATTTATCATACTAGAAGGTTATTATTGGGAACATTTTTTTTTAGACAGATGGTTGGGATAAACATGGCCTTAAGAAGCAATAAGTGCCATAAGAATAATTGAATTACAACGACTTATTATTATTATTATCATTATTATTATTATTATTATTATTATTATTATTATATTTATTATTATTTTTATTATTATTATTATTATTATTATTATTATTATTATTATTATTATTATTATTATTATTATTATTATTATTATTATTATTATTATTTGATAAATGTGTTGTAGCATTAAAAAAGTTACAAACGCGTATGCGTTGAAAGGAAATGATCTTGCAGCACTTGCAAATATATATAATTTTTCATAGGTACATACAGGTCAGTATTTTGTGACAGAGAAAAAAAAATTAAATTACAGCTAACTACGACATGTAATTAGATTAAATAGAAGACAATCAACAGTCAGTGATGGCTAATTAAAGGCAATAATTAAGGTATTCACCACTCATCAGAAGAGGACACAAGTTTGTGTCGAAACGTTATGCCTTGCAGTCCGCCCACTCCTTACTAGTTTTTATCTCTCTAACGTTTTTGTGTTATTTTGTATATTCCTTTGTTTACCTTCTTCTTTTTTTTTTTTTTGATATAAGTTGTAGTGCAGTGGAGGTGGTAGTGACTCGTAAAAAT
>JABUQX010052464.1:72500-82500 GCA_015478945.1 Trachelipus rathkii
ATATATACATATATATATATATATATCTACCTCTTTCTCTCATACCGCCATATATATATATAAATAAATAAATATGTATATATGTATATTATAGCATAATATATATATATGTATAACTATACTATATATGTATATGTAACCATATATACTCTGCACTGCTATATTATATATATCCTCTCTCTCTACCTCTCACACTCTTAGTTTATATATATGAAAAAACGCTTAAAACAAAAAACAAATTTTAAATCAAGAACCCATGAGAAGTAAAAATGTAATAATTAAAAGAATATACATTTGCTTTAGAACAATTTACGAAATTATTGATTCAAACAAAATGATCTCTTATATTTTTTAACATCTATATTTAGTTTTAAAAATTCAATTCATTTTTAATAAAGAGTGACATCAAAAAAAATCCATTCATTTTTAATAAAAAAGTGACATATAAATTTCAGTATGTTTTCATTTAATTTTTTTCATATATATTTTGTTTAACTACTTTAAAAATAATACATTAATACCCCAAAAAACTTTCTAACGAAAAATTAATTAATATTAAAGGTTTAAATGAGTTTTCGGAATTTTGGATTCACGAAAGAATTCAATGTAGAACATATCACAATTTACATATAAATATCTTATAATTTTATTAAAATGTGTTATGGGATAAATAAAATAAATATTTTCTTACCTTATTTTATATGTTTATGTTGAAAGGTTCTTCACAAGAACCAACAATCATTTAGTCTTTTAATCTACACAAAACTCAGATGTTATGACATATTTGCATAAAAATATGCTTCAGCTTTAGTAATGCTCAAAATTAAACGATATCATAAGAAACAATATCTCTTATATGTATACTTCATATCATATATCATATATATATATATATATATATATATATATATATATATATATCTTTCATATAATAATATAAATATAAATTTATGCATATATACATAAATATATCTAAATTATATTAATATGTATATGTATATAAATAACATATCTTTATATATATATAATATATAATAATAAAACAACATATATATATTTCATATAGCATATATAACATATATGTATATATATATATATAACATATAAACATATATATATATATATATATATATATATATATATATTATATACATATACAATAATAACCATATATATAATATATGTAATAATATATATATATATAACATATATATAATATATATGTATATACATATATATATATATATAATATATATATAATATATATCTTTCTGTTTTATACCATATGCCTGCCTGCCTCTATATACTCTGCCTCACCTCTCACCTGTGCCACACCATACCTGCTGCCACCTCTCTCCTGCTAACACACCATACCTACCCACTGTACATACTCTCTCTCTCTGTTTCTATATATCATATCAAAGAAATTCTAGCAAGAAATTTTTTTGGAAAGTGAAGTAAAAGCTCTATCTTCTCTTCCTCTGCTCTTCTTTCTCAACTTTGATGTAATTCCATTCAGCTCAATTGTAAAGAGGTTTTCATGAAACAGGACAAAGAGTTCAGAGAGGTCGCTGATTGGAAGGCTGAAAAATGTTTAAAAATCCAAGGCTATCAGTGTGAGAAAAATCTGAATACAAAGAGATAGTTTGCTGTAACCGGTTTAGTCTTATTTGGGACACGATAAATACGATTTTAAAAGTCTTAACGCAGACAAGTAACAGAAGACACTTCTTACACAGTCTTTTTTAACAGTACTTCTTATATATATATATGTATAATATATATATCTTATATATATATATATATATATAGCTAATATATTTTTCTTATATATACATATATATGTATATATATATATATATATATATATATAACTATATATACTCTCATATATCTTAATAACATAACACCAACAATATACATACTTTACATATATACTTTCATATATATATATACTATATATATACTATATATATATATGATATATATATACCCTTTCTTTCTTTTATATATATATATATAACATATAACATATATATATATATATATATATATACTAACTTATATAATATATCATATATCTTTATCATATATACATAATAGATAGCAGATGAAAGATAATAAAATCTTTGTTAGATAGACCAGATAGATAGATGAAGATAGATAGATAGATAAGATGAATGGATAGATAGATAGATAGATAGATGAATGAAGATGGTGGGTGATAGATAGACCAAATTGCCTTGGGTAAGATAGGAAATAAGATGATTTATTGTGGTAGCTCCCACAGATTTAAATACTATAAAATACATATATATATATATACTCATAGCATACCACCACTCTCACCCTCATATATATATATATATTATATATATATATATGCCATATATATACCTCTTACCCTCATATATATCATACCATATATACTTCTCTATATATATATACATATATATATCTTATATATATATATATATATATATATACTTATATATCTCATATATATATATATATACATATATATATCTTATATATACATATATATATATTTTATGTTATATATCATATATATATCTTTCTCTATATATATATATATATATGTATATATGTGTATATATCTCATCTCATACTTTCTACTCTTTTTATATACCTTTAAACTCTACTCTCTTATATATATGTGTATATTTACTTTATATATATATATATATCTTATATATATATATATATAACTTTACTTATATATATATATATATACTTATATTTTTATATATATATACTATATATATATATATTATATATATATATCATATTGAAGAGAGAAAATCTCAGCGAAATATAAAAAGTTGAAGTGATGTAATAATGTTGCTGATAATATTTTATGTGTAAATAAATTAGTTCTTGATAACTGTTTCAAATTGTTCTTTTCAAGAAATTATTACACTCAATGTTACGAAAAGGAAAAGTAAATCAAATTTAATTAAACGAAGAGGCGTTCGTTTAGACTTGAACATTCTATTCATTCTTATACCTTACGCCTTGTATATATACGCCATACATACTATATATATATATATATATATATATGTATATATATACCATATATACATATATATATATATATAAAATATAACATATATATATATATACTGCTCTCCTCTGCATATATATATATATATACCATATATATCTTTATATACCATATATATACGCATATACCATATATACTGTAATATGCAGCAATAGCGCGCGCACCACCACCATATATATACTTATATATATATGCTCATATATATCACCACCATATATATACTCTCCCTCTGTGCTCTTTATCTTGCTCTCTCTTCACTCACCATCTCCTCAATATATACATATACACTTCATATATCATATACCATATCTATATATCTTTCCATATATATACACGCCATATGTAACTTAATAATATAGCATATACATATCTCTATACTATATCTTATATATAATATACACCCTTATATATATATATATATATATATTTTATATATATTATATATATGTATATATATATATATATATAACTACTCTCATATATATATATATATATATATCTTGTATATCATATATATATATATTTCATAATATATATATTTTTACCACATATATATATATATATATATATATATATATATACTTATACCATATGTATATATATATATATATATATATATATTCTTCTATATACACTACCTCATATATATACTATATCTTATATATATGCAACAGAGAGTTACTACTCACGACACTCCGGGCTTAGCACGAATTGTCATTATATAGATAGCTTTTCTTCTCACCCTGAATTTGCATCAGGAGTTACTACAAAATTCTCTGTTTTTTGAAAATTAATACACTTGAAACAAGAGTGTTATAATATATGAAGAATCATTTGAAAATTTAAAACAAAATCAGCCGGAATTAATCAACATTTGAATAATTTTTCCTCTACCAGAGATAATAATTTATTCATTTGTTTTTAGTATTTCTTTCTTGTCATAAAAAGCAGAAAATATATTTAATATTTAAATTCCTAATAACCTAATTTTGCTTTTGGCATCTCATATCATAGAAATATCAGTTTTTAAGACAAGCAATATTACAACTGAAAAATAAAAGTAATAAAAATTCGACAGTTATTTCAAAGCAATAGCTATCTAAAAGAATAATAAATAATACAGTACCAGTAATAATAATAGTAATAATAATAAATAAACAATAATAAATAATAATAATATTAATTATAATACAAACATTCAGTAACAATAATAATAATAATGACCAATTTTTCCTGAACAATAATAATAATAACAATAACTTTTAATAATAATAATAATAATAATAATAATAATAATAATAATAATAATAAATAATAATCTTAATTATATAATAATATAATAATATAAATAATAATAATAATAATCAATATCAATATATACATGAATCAATTCCAACCAAATAATAATAATAAACCAATAAACAAAAAAATCATCAATAATAATAATAATAATAATAATAATAATAATAACAAATTCAAATTGAATTTAAAAGATTTATTCGAATAGTTGGTACAGAATTTTATCAACTAATAACACGGAGATATAAATATAGCCAGAATTAACTAATACATTTGCAATCAACATCAAATCTATGCAGGTGGGATTCAAATTTCCGCTCCTATCTGAAATGGGCTACTGATTGCAACACAGTGTTGTACGCTGAGCCCCGAATCTGGCGAATTTATACATATACATTTTGAGCATCAACTACCCAGATGCCTCTTTCTTTCAATAATGGCTGCATTATTCTTTGTGTTATTCCAAAATATTTGATGAATAATTGAAGTAACATGAATATGCCACCGTGACTATATCTCACCGGAATAATTTAGAGCCTTCCTCAGTTTTATTCTAACACAATAATTTATGTTATAATACTAAATAATAATAACACCTAATAATAATAATAATAATAATACAATGACAATATTCAATAAATAATAATGATAATAATTAAATAAATTACAATTAGACCTTAATATAATACTAATAATTATCCCAGTACAAATACTTGCTAATAATAACCTTATGATTAATGATGACAAATAATAAACAAATAATAATAATAATAATAAATAATAATAAATAATAATAATAATGGCAATAATAAACATTGCAATAATAACTTATCTTCAGAAATAATAGTGTTTAATGATGTGCACCAATTACAATTACAATCTGAATAAAAATAATAATTACATGATGGAGATTTATGGGTATTAAGTAAAAAATAATGTTAAATAATAATAATGAATGACTAAATAATAATAATAATAAATATAATAATAATGATAATAATCAAATCTCATAATAAATAATAATAATAATAATAATGACATAATAATAAGTAATAATAATAAATAATAATAATGAAATAATAATAATAATAATAATAATAATAATGTGCAAATAATAATAAATAGAAAAAACATTCATAGATAATAATAATATGCAAATAATAATACTGACAATCAAAATAATAGCGTTATGATTCGCCAATAATAATTATCTTAATAATAGTAATAATAATAAATAATAATAAATATAATATAATACTAATGACAATCATCCAAACCAACTAATAGTAATAATAATAATAATAATATTAATGTAATAAACAATAATAATAAATAAACATTAATGACCAATAATGAACCACACAACCTTGTTTTTTGAGAATCTAACCACAAAATTCAAGCAATACAAAATATATCACAACAGGAACGATGAAAGATAACTCAAAATAAACTGCTCATCATCTTCAAGAATTAACAAAAATGTTCGGGTAATAATAATGAGCATCCAATGTGAACAAATACTTTAGGTGTATATATATATATACTCATATATATATATCTACTTTTTATATATATATATATATATATATATATACCTCTTCTTGTATGTATATATCATATATATATATATACATATAGAGAGAGAGAGAGAGCCCAGTAGTAAAGGGTTCATAAGATTAAGCGCTGTTGTATATATGTACTCTTATATATATATATATATATACAGCAGTATATATGTATATATATATATATATGTATATATACATATATATCTCTCATATATATATGTTATATAATATATATATATACTCTTATATGTATATATATATATATATATCTTATATATATAATAATATATATATCTTTATATATTTTTTTATATAATTTATATATATATATATATACACTCATATATATATCATATATCATATATATATATATATATATAATATCTTATATATATACATATACATATATATCTCTCTTCTCTATATATCATATATCTATATCCATCTCATATCTGTGTATAAGCATATATTTATCATATAACATGTATCTCATATATATATATATATACTCTACTTTACTATTTTTCTTTCTTATATATATATATATGTATATATATATATATATATATATATATATATATATCTTTCTCATAAAAACAATATATATTTTTATATCTCCTCTTTTTCTTTCTTTCATACTTTTATATATCTATACTCATACTCTTTCTCACTCTTTTATATATCACTCTTTTTGCTATATACTACTATCATATATATATATATATATATATATATATATATATATATCTTATCTAGCCATGATAGGTAATTGCCTAATGAAATAATCATAACAAAGATATAAAAATATTTGAGAATATGATGCATACCAGTACTATTTTTGACATGATAAAGGAAAAGTAAATAGTCTTTGGGTTTTAAAGCGTTTGCTTTCTTGATTTTTCTTGCAGAAAGGCCAAGATGATTGTTTTACCGAACTAATTATAAACTTGTTTAAGGCAAATGAGATATTAAATTGTTTAAAAACATTGAGCTTCCCAAAACTGTTTTTGAAACTATTTACTTTAGAAGTTATTACTTCATCTCATATATATATGTCTTATTATACTTTATATATCATATTACTTATCATCATATATAGCATAATATCTTCTCATGTATATATCATATATATATCATATATTATATATATATAATATATATAACTATATCATATATGTATATATACATATATATATATTATTATATATATATCATATATATCTCTATATACTTTATATATATATATCATATCTATCTATAAATCTTATATATCATATATATATATCATATATATATCTGTCTTATATATGTCCATCACCCTGTGTATATCATCATATACTTTATTATATCTATATTATATAAACAAATATATATATTTGTATATATTATATATATATATATATGTGTATATTCTATATATATTTTCTATATATATATTTTATGTGTGTATATGTATTATATAAAGTTATCTTTACTTATGCTATACTATACTGTATTTTATTACACCCAACAATTGGAGCTAGCCAGAGGCCTGGTAGCCATGAAGCGGTTCTGGGTCAGGGATAAGGGATACAGAAGTGACTTTGGGAAGCGTCCAAAGGCTTCAGGCATCTCAGAGAGTGAGATCTGTTGCATTACAGTGTTGGCATCTCCCAGTACCAGTGGGGGGTAGTGTGGATTTAAATCTATATTTTATATTCCACTTTTTCTTGGTCTCCAGGGTGGTGAGCCGATACTACTGAAGCTTGAAGACCATTTGGTTCTTCTGAACAGAAAAATCTCTTTATTGGGGAGAGTTTACCAGGAGAGGGGTATTTAATAAGGTAATAGTGGCGACGTTTGAAGGTAAGTATTTCATTAAATTGGGAATGGATGTTAACAAGAGTCCACTTTGAAGCTCTGTGGGAGGCAGGGGTGCTATTATAAAGTGTTGTAATAACTCCAAATTACCTTTTGGAGGTAGGAAGGAGGGTTTTGAGTATCTTTGTCAGAGAGGGTTAGGAAGAATTTAGTGACATAGAATGATTTGGATTTAAGATCTTCTGGTAAAATTGGGTCCCTACCATCTCAGATGTGTGTGAAATGGGAGATGGCGGAGGTTTCACATCGTGTAAATGTTGTTGGATTGGGGTGGTTTGGAGTGCAACCTGTGATAAATTCTAAAGGCTGCGTTTGGGAATTGTAGTTTATTTGTGTTTGATTTTGAAATTGCAGGGAACCATGCTGGGGAAGCATAATTTAAGTTAGTTCTAAGGAGTTGCTTATAGATAGTAGTTAGTGTGTGTTTACTGTCGCTGAAATTGTGTTGGGAAAGGGTTCGGAGGGTGTTTAGTTTTCGTTGAGTTGTGGAAGTGATTTGGTCAATATGGGGGGAAAACGTCATGTGGGTGTCGTATGTAAGTCCTAGTATTTTTGGGGTTTTGTTAAGTGGGAGGGGGTTATTGTTCAGGGTAATTAAGGGATGGAGGGAGGATTGATGTCGGTCGGTGGTTAATAGGGTGATAGAGGACTTAAGGGGGATGCTGTCATTCTGTTGGTGATTAACCAGTTTTCTAAAGAGTGTAGGTATTCTTGAGTATGTTGTGTGGCTGTGTTTACGTCTGGGTGTTGGGAAATAAGGCTAATGTCGTCTGCATACGTGATTAGTTTGGTGGAGTGGTGGATTGGGGTGGGTAGGTCTGCAGTGAAAAAGTTGAATAAAAATGGAGAGAGAATGGCTCCCTGTGGGACGCCGTTTTGTAATTTGATAGAAAGTGGGAGAGATTGTTTTTATATAATACTTTTGCAAAACGGTTGGTGATGAAATTGGAAAGCCATTTTTTGTCATTTTTTTCTAAAGGAGAATGGAGGATTTTTTGAATTAGGAGGTGTGTGGGGACGGTGTCAAATGCTTTGTCTATGTCTATTGCTGTGAGTATTGATCTATGGGAAGGTGATTGGTTGAAGCCGTTAATGATGTGTTGTGTGAGGGAAGTGAGGGCTGTGGTTGTAGAGTGGTTGCTTTTAAATCCGTGTTGGAAGTCTGGGAGAGGAATAGATTGGGAAATTTTATTTAATATTAATTTCTCTAGCAATTTACTGATGGAACAAAGCAGAGAAATTGGGCGATAGGAGGAAGGGGAGTTGGGGTCTTTTTTTGGTTTGAGTTTAGGGATTATGTATGCTTGTTTCCAGATTGGGGGAATGTAGTTGAGTTGCCAGGATTTATTGAAGATGTCTGTAATTAGGAGGATTGCGTTATCTCCCAGGTGTTTTAAGTGCAGGTTGGATATGGAGTCTGGGCCTGATGCTGTTGAATTTTTGAGGGTTTTAATGGTTTCTGTTATCATGATTGTTGTGAATGGAGGAATGGGGTTGAGATCTAGTTTGAGTTTTCTAAGTTGTTTTTTTGTTTTCCTGTTATCGGGGTGTGTTGGTTTGCGGGAGATCTTAGCTTAGCGTAATGTTTAGCGAGACTGTCTGATTGTTGTTTAGGGGAGGGGAGGGAGTTGTTAGGTAGAGATGGGGATTCGTGAGATGGTGGGGGGTTGTTTCGTGAATTGTTTAACTTTTTGATAACTTGCCAGGTTTTCTTATTGTCTTTGCGTGAGATGTTTTGTTGGAGGTATTCAGAGAATTTTTTAGTGGTGTTGGTGGTTATGAGGTTAGTGATTTGGTTGTTTAGATTTGTTATTTGGTTAGAGATGTGGGGGGTATATGGATTGAGTTTTCGAAGGGAGTTTCTTTGTTTAATGAGTTGGCTGATGTTCGGGTTTAGTTTGGGATTGTATGATTTTCTGTGTCCCTTGGGTATGTGAAGGTTTGCAGATTTGATAATTGTTTTGTTTAAGTGAGTGATGGAGGTGAGAAGGGATGTTATGTCGTGGATTTGTGTTGGGTTAATGTGAGTTTCAATATAATTAGTATATTCGGGCCAGTTTGCTTTTTTATAGTTAGTGTATGTAATGGTTTTTTTTGGGGGGGGTTGATGGGGGGAGTTTAGGGAAATAAGAATAGGAAGGTGGTCCGATTGTAGGTCAGTAATGGTGTCCCAAGTAAGTAAGTG
>JABUQX010052465.1:0-32500 GCA_015478945.1 Trachelipus rathkii
ATGATGATGAGAGATTTATTATTATTATTATTATTATTCATATATAATAGTATATATATATATATATAGTATTATATATATATTATTATTCTTTTCAGGTGAATAATTTCCGAATTATACTATGGCAATAACATATAATAGGAAATAAATTATTATACAAGAGTAGTATATGCTGTCAAGTTCTTTATAATGCCACGTCAGTGTAAAAATAGCCCCTAACCTCTTTTGTTATGTGGGTGGAGAACTTACATTTAAGACGCAACAATGTAACATGCAGCTTGTCACCATTAGTTAGAAAGGCTTTGGATGTAAATTGGGGACTGGATAAGTCCCATAAGGCTCCACATGTATGGTAACAATTCATGTTATGAATCTGAGAAACTGTTAATAGGAAAACTAGCGTTAAAATTGTTGTACTCTATGATTTGGCGTGAACCGACGAAATCACGTAACCGGTTGTTACTTTCTGTTTGACAAATGGTGGCAGGGTTCTCTCAAAATCCACCATTGTATTCAGTATATCTATAACCTACAAACCGCAATGCGTCCAGTTCCTCATTCAGATGATCTTAATGTAGCTACACCTCCCGATGAATTTACTGTTGACTCAGAAGATGACCCCTCCGATCATGATACAAGGTATCAAGATATTGACTTGACCATCAACATCTATGACATTTTCACATCATGAAATCACACTGGAGGAGCTTAACGATCTTGTACGAGATCTAAAGCTCTCACAAACAGACTCAGAATTGTTGGCTTTTAGGCTTCAGGGCTGGAATCTATTAGAGGATGTGTAAACATTATTTATTTAGAGGCCGACAGAGACAGTTTTTGCAACTATTTTGCGCAGAAAGATGGCAATGTATATTGCTGTGATGTGAATAGCCTATTGGGACAGGCATTAGGACATGATCATAAACCAGCAGAGTGGCGAATGTTTATTGATTCCTTCAAACGTAGTCTCAAGGCAGTGCTACCCATAGTAGGCAATGTTTTCCGCCTGCTTAGTTGTAGCTATTCTTCAATACAAAGAAAACGCTTTACGAAGTTCATGAGTTCTATACTAACCTATGTTGAGTTAATACAACATTTAATGGTACATTGTGGGACATTAAAAGGTCGCCGTGAACTATTATCAGGCATGCACAGGGATACACACAAATTCTGCGCTTTCTCTGCGAATGGGATAACCGCGACAGAAAAAATTCACTACATTCGGAAAAGTGGCCTCAAAGCACATGAAATCTCAATTCCTGGGACAAATAAAGCATATCACATGAACCCCTTGTGTAATCATGCAGTTTGTTCATTCTTCCACTTTGGCATATAATCTTATTTTGATGAAAATATTTGTAAAAGCTCTTGACAAAGAAGATGTGGCATTCTTGCATCTCAGGAACAAATTCACAAATTTAAGTGAGGCAAAGATAAAAGAAGGGGGTTTTTATTGGCCCCCAAATTAAAGCAGTCTTCCGAGATGGAGAGTTCGAAAGGAAACTGTCAGAAGGACAAAAAGCGGCCTGGCTAGCATTCAAATCAATGTGCTCAGGTTTCCTTGGAAATGAGAAAGCTGAAAACTATGAATATCGTACGTCACATGGTGGATTGCTTTCGTGATATAGGTTGCACTATGTCTTTAAAATTACACTTTATGGACTCACATCTGGACTTCTTTTCCCCCAACCTTGGCGCAATTAGTGATGAGCAAGGTGAAAGGTTTCACCAGGACATCTCTATGTTTGAAAAGCGTTTCAGTGGGCGATTGAATGAAGGCATGCTTGCTGAACATTGCTGGTCTCTTATTAGGGACACACCAGCAGATGCCTACAAGAGGAAACGATAAAAAAATCATTTTAATGTGTGTTTGCTATAATAATCAGACCTGTTACACATTTTAATGTAAAACGCTAATATGTATAAATATTGAGGATGTGAATACCAAAAAAACGGTACGTGATAGAGATATTTGGTTTTCATAAATGTAACAAGCACCTTTTGTTTATACAGAATCACATATTTTCATGCAAAGGCCAGAAAATTTTTTAAAATTTGTTGTGCAGTGTTATTAAAACCAACGTTATTTTACCGGTTATTTAATTTGGCACTAATATAATGCGGACCTGCTCTCGTGAGGTCTGAAGCTGGAATCCCTAGTATTATTAAACACTGTTATTTGTAATTTTTAGATGGTAATTAGTATTTCTGTTGCTAGCACATGAATATATAAAAAGATATGAGCAGACGTGGGACAGCCCACGTCCGTCTCGATCGCTTTCTCTTGGCTCTCTCCCTGACTTCCCGCTGGTGCTCCAAGAGGAGAACCTTGCAGCGAGTCAAGGAGAAGACCTGACAACAGTTTTCGAGTGGAACAGTGAACGAACTTTGTTACTATCACTATAAATACTTGCACCGAGCCAACTCATGTGAGTCGGAAGAATGTCCCCTGTACATTCTACTCTACTAACCCCAAGGGGGTTAACTGCCAACTCCCACGCAGCTTCAAATGCCAATTCTGGAAACTGACCGGAGGACAGTAGTAACAGAGGGATTCCGGAGCACGGTCGTTTTTACCCCCCCTAACCTTGACCGACCTTTTTTTGACCGCGACCTTTTTGACCTTTTTTGACCGCGACCTTTTTTGGCCTTGACCTTTTTTTGGCCTTGTACCTTTTTGAGAACCCAAATTTTTCGGCCAACCCTTTTGTATCCCAGGGTGCAATTTTGGCAACCCTAATTTTTTGGCAACCCTAATTTTGCGCCAACGAAGAAGGATTGCGCCAAACGGTTGCGCAGCAACCGTTGTACGTGTCCTACCCTAATTTTTTCGACCAACCCTTTGGTCTTCCATGGGTCAATTTTGGTCCACCCTAATTTTTGGCCAACCCTAATTTTTTGGCAACCCTAATTTTTCGACCAACCCTTTGGTCTTCCATAGGTCAATTTTGGCCCACCCTAATTTTTGGCCAACCCTAATTTTTTGGCAACCCTAATTTTTTGAGAACCCTAATTTTTTGA
This sequence comes from Trachelipus rathkii, assembly GCA_015478945.1. Classification (NCBI taxonomy): domain Eukaryota; kingdom Metazoa; phylum Arthropoda; class Malacostraca; order Isopoda; family Trachelipodidae; genus Trachelipus; species Trachelipus rathkii. The sequence continues at coordinate 3,022 of JABUQX010052465.1, forward strand.
GAACCCTAATTTTTGAGAACCCAAATTTTTTGAGAACCCTAATTTTTTGCAACCCTTCGAAGAAGGTTTGGCATCCGTCGTACGTGTCCCACCCTAATTTTTTTAAGAACCCTAATTTTTTGAGAACCCTAATTTTTGAGAACCCTATTTTTTGAGAACCCTAATTTTTGAGAACCCAAATTTTTGAGAACCATATTTTTTATCCGCAACCGCCCCCCCCACACAACACACACATATCTTAATGCCTCAACTTTGATGCCTCATCTTTGATGCCTCAACTTTGATGCCCCAACTTTGATGCCCCAACTTTGATGCCTCAACTTTAATGCCACAGCTTTGATGCCTCAGCTTTGAATGCTCAGCTTTAATGGCTCAACTTTGATGGCTCAACTTTGATGGCTCAACTTTGAATGCTCAGCATTATTGATGACTCATCTTTGATGACGTCATCTTTGGCGGTTCATCTTGATGGTTCATCTTTGATGACTCAGCATTATTGATGGTTCAGTACATTTTTGATGGTTCAGTACATTTTGATGGTTCCCAATCACCGTAAGGAGTATCTAGGGATGTTCTATTAGTGTTCTATGAGTATTAGATGAGTGCCAGGTGAGTGCCAAGTGAGTGCCAATGAGTGCCAATGAGTGCCACGTGAGTGCCAATGAGTGCCGAGTGAGTGCCACATAGTGCCAACTGAGTGCCACATAGTGCCAACTGAGTGCCACTTTTTTCAAGCCTTTTCTAGCCTCCCCTGAGCCTAGAATAGCCCTAATATGGGTGTCTACCCCTAGGTTATAAGGTATGAGGAATCGATTGGTGTATATTACAAGTTGCTAGGATGCTTCCTACTATGAGTTAGTCTTTTTCTAACACTTATAAATTTATATATATATATATATATATATATATATATATATATATATATATATATATATATATATATATATATATATATATATATATATATATATATATATATTATATATATATATAGTATATATATATATAATTACTTACACCCACATACACACACACATAACACACACACACACAACACACACACAAACATACACACATACACACATACCTAGATACATATTACAGCCTACAACAACCAGCCATATGACACTTACACTTACAGCTCACACACAGGATATACTCACACTTACGCTTACACACATCCAGATACATCAATCCCCCATACAAAACACACACAAACACAGCACATACCCAGCTATGACACTTATACGCGCTTACACTTACCATAGACACTACCCTTACACTTATACACACACATACACTATGTCACTTATTCGCACATAAGCACATACACATAGACACTAACCCATAGACACTTACGCTCACCCATGGACACTTACACTCACCCCCGTAGACACTTACACTCACACACAAGATACACCCAGATATACACTCCACACACACCAACACAGATACACTACACTTACACCTCTCACGACTTCGATCATTTTGAATTCCCTCAACTTTCGATGGCTCAATTTGCAGGCCCTCACAACTTGAGTACCGTTCGAGCCTTGATGCGCATCATCTTTGATCGACTCATCTATTGTCGTCTACCCCTAGATCATCAAGCTGATCACCTGGATGCAGCAAGATCTCTGCGACGAGAAGCCGCAGGACGCCCGCTACCGCGCGCCATCGCCGTACCGCCGCGCCAACGCCCAGCGCGATCGCCTGACCGCAGCCGCCTATTTCAGCGTAACCGCCGCCGCGTGCGCTCGCCGCAGCGCAATATTTCCGCGTACCGCGCCCTCCGCGTGCGCCCGCAGGTGCAATATTCCAGCGCAAAAAATATATAGCTAATGAGTCAATTCATTTTACATTTTCATCACTTAAACATTTTTATTAAAACATTTTCGCGATCCAAAAACTGTAACTCATTACAGGCAGCCTATTATTTAATTCATATATTTATTAACATTATTTTTTCTTTATATTTTTACTTAATACTTTTTAATTTATAAATTTTTAAAAAATGTATGTAAGAAGAAAAAGCCAGAGTGACTGATATATAATCATTTTTATTTTACTACAATTGTTACGAAATTTTATTAAAACATATACTTTACAGACCTTAAGCAGTAAACAGGTAAAGTCAATTAGAGGTGTTAGCGTAAACACCAAAGGGATTTAGTTAATGCTTTTTGTTTACTGCTTGTACTGCTTTAACTCACATATGTTTTACTGCTTTAACTCACATATTTATTAACATTACATACCCTAAAGGCAGTAAATCAGTAAATGCAATAGATTTGTTACCTAGCAACAAAGGGCTTAGTATGCTTTTGTTTTACTGCTTTAACTCATGTTTTACTGCTTTAACTCATGTTTTACTGCTTTAACTCATATGTTTTACTGCTTTAACTTTCATATATTTATTAACATTACATACCTTAAAGCAGTAAATCAGTAAATCAATAGAGGTGTTACCTAGCACCTAAAGGGATTAGTATGCTTTTGTTTTACTGCTTTACTGCTTTAACTCAATGTTTTACTGCTTTAACTCATATGTTCTACTGCTTTAACTCATATGTTTTACTGCTTTAACTCGTGTTTTACTGATTTAACTCATATTTTTTACTGCTTTTAACTCCCATATATTTATTAACATTGACATACCTAAAGCAGTAAATAGTAAATCAGTAGGAGGTGTTACCTAGCAACAAGGGGATTAGTATGCTTTTGTTTTTAGCTACTTTATGCTTTACTGCGTGTTTTTACTGCTTTAACTTCATGTTTTACTGCTTTACTCATATGCTTTATATTGCTTTACTGTTTTACATCATATTTTTATCTGGCTTTAACTCATATATTTATTAACATTATCGTTTTATACTTTTTATTTATTATTTTTATTATTATTAATTTTATTTTTTATTTTTATTATTTTTATTTTAATTTTTAATTATTTTATTTTTAATTATTTATTTTTTATTTTATTATTTTACTTTTACTTTTTATTTTTATTATTATACTTAGTGTTATTTAACTTCCATGCCAATTGTTGTAATGAGTTAGAACAAAGACACACACTACACACACACACACACACACACACACACACACACACACACACCACACACACACACACACACACACATACACACACACACACACACACACACACACACACACACCACACACACACACACACACACACACCACACACACACACCACCACACAACACCCGCCCTGTTTAAACATATCAAATGTTCTTACATATAACGTACAATTTATTAAAACATTTTATGTTTTTAAAATTAAAACGACGTACATTTATATCTACTCATTGAAGAACCAGAAAATTATTACTAAGTCTCACTGAAAACTTCTATAATATATCAAAGCATGATCTTAGTACAGAGAATGTATTCCTAAATCTGAAACCAGTTCAGTTTATAACTATTAAGTAGCAAGCAATTTTTACTTAAATTTTTATGAATATTTTATTAAAAACATATATTTTACGTACCTTAAAGCAATAAATCAGTAAATCAGTAAAGGAGTAAATCAGTACTTTACATCATCTTTAGCCACGTAATAAGTATAAAAAAAAAATAAGTATCTTCTCTGCTAAAATAACATGTATTTTATTAAAATGATTCTTTTTTATTTAAAAATAACAATATTCACTTACATTTATATTAATCCTTCTTTATTACTAAAATATTTAAAAGTTTTTTTTTAAATATTCTCGTCTTCTTCTTTATGACGACTTATGAACAACTAGGTACATTGACAATCCTATCGCGAGAAAACAGCATACAACCCCGCGCACTCCTTACAGATACGAAACTGGCCTCTCTCTGTAAAATGTGTCGAAATAACTACTTTTAGGCATAAATTTTAGGATTAAGCGCTTTTTTGTACGCCCGGGGCGATCTTTAGGCCTAATTCCCGGTCAAATATATTTCAAACTGACCTTTCTCTGTAAAATGTGGTGCAATAACTACGTTAGCCCTAAATTTAGGCCTAAATTTAGGATAAGCCTTTTTGTAGACGTTTTGTATCCGGGCTAATTTAAGCTAATACCAGGTCAAAAGGTAATTCCAGTATAGACAAGAATCATTATTATTATTTTTATAAATATACTTCTCAAACTAAAACATGCTGGATCGGTAAGATCCTTTTAGCAGGTAAGAAGGAAATGTTTTCCTTTACTTGTGATTGGACGGAGTAATCCTTATCTCTATTTCACCCTCGATGGTGATTGGTCGAGAATTATTTTATCATCTTTTTGGTTTTAAGGTGAATGTAAAAACATGTTTTTTCTATCCCTGAGCCTTACCTGTGATCGGATGAAATTAACTGGTTCTTTTAATACTTGTATTTTGAGCAGGCTGTGTTTATATCGTTTTAGACCGCAATACTCAATTTTAGAATCATAGTCATTTAGCTGTTAAGCTGTGCACAGTTATCTGATTTGTATTAAAGTGTTTTTTATTTTTACTAAGTGTATATCTTATTTATAATAAATATTACATTGAGGAACAATTATTAATTTCACTAGAAGAGAAAATAATTAATTCACTAGATTTATAGTAACACGGTGAAGCAAAAACGCAAGGCGCCCGCAAGCGCGACCGGTGGCGGACCAGTCGCATGAACCGCCGGACGTAATATTAACTACGCGCTCGCGAAAATATGAAGCGTTGTATTTCAAAGTGGTAGGGCATACATCCTAAAGGATGATATCTTTTGGACACCGTCCCCTTCAGTATGTATAATATTAGTTTGTGTACTGTATCAAGGCATATTTACGAATATTATAACATATGCTCAAGCGCATTAGTGGTTTATTTTAAAATCCTGGTATACATGTGTGTGTTTATTAAAAACCAAGTGAGATATTCTCGAATGGTTACCTGAATGCATACAACAGGCTGAATATAGAAAGGATGAACTTCATACTTCGATTAATTTTGAAGTTATAATAATATGATACCAATACTGGAAGTCCATAAAGAGAAATTACGGTTTGTAAAATGAGGGGAAGTTTATTATGCATGTACAACGCATTTGTATAATTAACTTAATATACGAATATAGTAATAATATTTTTAGAATAAACAACTTTTTTCATAACTTATACATAGAGAAGATTAAAAACCGTAAAGACATACCTTGAAAAGGGAGGGTATGGGACAACTTCTATACATTAATCTACGTCCTATGTAAGTGTAGGCTTAAGGCATATAAAACTTGTTTTATATGCCTTAAGTAATAAAATCTTAAAGGCATACCACAAAGAGGAACATGGCACATCACAGCCGGAGTATTTGTTCTATTTCCTCAAGGAATTATAACTTTTTAGGATAAATAAAACCAACTGTTTTTCTACAAAACATGTCCTTCTTTTCAAAATAAATGTTTTTCAAAGAAACTTTACCAGTGAAATGGTATTTTATCTATAAAAAAATTCAAAAATGTTCAAGTTAAGAAATATAAATGGAGCGGCTCCATAATATAGGAAGCGGTATATTTGAAATTACAAAATGATGTAATGAAAGTTACAACGGGGAATATCATAAAGAAAATATTTTCGCGACCCGCGTAGTAATATTACGCCGGCGGCTTCATGCGGCTGTTCTGCACCGGGTCCGCTTGCGGGCGCTCTGCGCTTTGCTTCAGTGATCTCTATAATCTAAGTGAATTAAATTATTATCTATTTCTACCCGTAGAAATTAATAAATTATTGCCTCAATGTAAGTAATTTATTATAAATCTGATAACACTTAGTAAAAATAAAACACTTTTCATACAAATCAGATAATTGTGCACCGCTTAACAGCTAAAATGACTATGATTTTAAAATGAGTTTTTGGGTCTAACAGATAATAAAACACACCTGCTGAAATACAAGTTTAAAGAACAAAAGTTAATTTTCATCCAATCACAAGTAAGGCTCAGGATATGAAAAACATGTTTTTAACATACTTAAAACCGAAAAAGACGATAAATTTTCGACCAATCACATACGAGGTCATATATAGATAAGGATTACTCCGTCAACTCACAAAGTAGGAAAACATGTCCTTCTTACCTGCTTAAAGGATCTTACGGATCCAGCATGTTTCAGTTTGAAATACATTACTCCGTCGATCACGAAGTAAGGAAAACATTTCTTCTTACCTGCTTAAAGGATCTTACCGATCCAGCCAGTTTCAGTTTTGAAATATATTTATAAAAATCAATAATAATTATAATAATTTGTCTATACGGTAATTACCTTTTGACCTGGTATTAGGCTTAAATTAGCCCGGATACAAAAGGCTTATCCTAAATTATGCTAAATTTTAGGCCTACGTAGTTATTGCACCACATTTTACAGAAAAAAGGTCAGTTTGAAATATATTTTTGACCTGGAATTAGGCTAAATCGCCCCGGGGTACAAGAAAGGCTTTATCTTAAATTTAGGCCTAAAGTAGTTATTTCAACATATTTTACAGAGAGAGGTCAGTTTCGTATCGGTAAGGAGTGCGGGTTGTTGTTTTTTCTCGTGATGGATTGTCAATGTACATAGATACAAATAATAATAAGAATAATAAAAGAAAATCCGAATTATTTAAAAAAAACTTTGAAATATTTTTAGTTAACATTGACCGAAAAATATAAATGTAAGTGAATAATTGTTATTTTTAAATAAAAAACCTAGAATGATTTTTAATAAAATACATGTTATGTAAGCAGAGAAGAACTTATTTTGTTTATTTTATACTTATTCACATGCTAAAGCATGGATGTAAAAACCAGTAGTCAATAGAACAACTGGCATACGCTTGGTGTAGAGGGCCTGATAGGAGGCATGCCTTACTGATTTCTCATTATTGCGTTCAAGGTACGTAAAAATATTTGTTTTAAAAAAGATAATTTAATTTGCATTAAAATTATTTTAAAATAGAAATTTATAAAATTTTTATTAATATTTTAATATAAATTCTTTGTTCAAAGATAATGATTGATTTATTATAGAAGTTTTAAGAAACTTTGAAATAATTTTAGGTATAATTGAATGAGTAATATAAATGTACGTGTTTAATTAAAACATAAAATGTTTTAATAAATTATGTCCATAAAGGACTTATTTGATATGTTTAAACAGGGCGGGTGTGTGTGTTTATGTGTGTGTGTGTGCGTGTGTGTGTTGTGTAGTGTGTGGTGTGTGTGTGTGTGTGTGTGTGTGTGTGTGGTGTGTGTAGTGTTGTGTGTGTGTGGTGTTTGTGTGTTCGTGTGTGTGTGTGTTATGTATGTTAAATCTCAAATGATTGTGCAGCAATTTGGGATATTGAGTAAAATAATTAAATAAACAATAAAAAAAAAATAATAAAAATTAAAAAAAAAAAAAATAAAAATAAAATAATAAAAAAAAAAATAAAATAATAAAATAATAAAAATAATAATAAAAATAAATAATAAAATAAAAAAGTATTAAGACATAATTTTAAAATATATGAGCTAAAGCGTAAAGCATATAGTTAAAACAGTAAAGCAATAAAGCATATGAGTTAAAGCAGTAAAAACATAGGAGTTAAAGCAGTAAAAAACGAGTTAAAACGCAGTAAAGGCAGTAAAACAAAAGCATACTAATCCCCTTTGTTGCTAGGTAACACCTCTAATGATTTAACTGATTTACTGCTTAAGGTATGTAATGTTAACAAATATATGAGTTAAAGCAGTAAACAATATGAGTTAAAGCAGTAAACAGAAATTAAAGCAGTAAAAACATGTGAGTTAAAGCAGTAAAACCAAAGCTTACAAGCAGTAAAACATGAGATAAAGCAGTAAGCATTAAAAAAAAAACAAAAGGCATATCTAATTCCCTTTGTTGCTAGTTAACACCTCTATTGATTTACTGATTTAAAATGCTTTTAAGGTATGTAATGTTAATAAATATATGATTAAAGCAGTAAACATATGATTAAAGCAGTAAAACAATGAGTTAAAGAGTAAAACATGGGTTAAAGCAGTAAAACAAAAGCATACTAGCCCCTTGTTGCTATGGTTTTGATTTACTGATATTACTGATTTACTGCTTTAAGGTATGTAAATGTTAATAATATGTGAGTTAAAGCAGTAAAACCATAATGAGTTAAAGCAGTAAAGCAGTAAAACAAAAGCATACTAATCCCTTGTGTGTTAGGTAACACCTATTGATTTACTGTATTACTGCTTTAAGGTCTGTAAGTATATGTTTCAATAAAATTTCGTACAATTGTAGTAAAATAAAATGATTATATATCAGATCACTCTGGCTTTTTCTTCTTACATAGCAATTTTTAAAAATTTATAAATTAAAAAGTATTAAGTAAAAAATATAAAAGAAAAAATATGTTAATAAATATATGAAGTTAAATAATAGGCCTGTAAGGAGTTACAGTTTTAGGATCGCGAAAATGTTTTTAATAAAAATGTTTAAGTATGAAATAAAAATGAATGACTCATAGTATATATTTTTGGTTTGCGCTGGAATATTGTGCCTGCGGGCGCACGCGGTGGGCGGGTACGCGGAAATATTGCGCCTGCGGGCGCACGCGGCGGGCTGGTTACGCTGAAATATGTGCGCCTGCGGCGCACGCGGGCGGGCGGGGGGGGCGGCGGAGCAACCTGGCGGGTGCGGGTCGTGGCCTTCACGTGAGGGATCAATGCCTGCGTCCTGGTGTTCAGCTTATGATCTAGGGTAGCAAAGAATGAGTGCATAAAGATGAGGCCATCAGCCCTGACGGTATCAAGTTGAGCGCATCAAAATTGAGGCATCAAAGTTGAGGAATCAAAATATCAAGTGTGTGAGTGTAAGTGTAAGTGTATCTGTGTGTGTGTGAGTGTATATCTGGGTGTATCTGTGTGTGAGTGTAAGTGTCTATGGGTGAGTGTAAGTGTCTATGGGTGAGCGTAAGTGTCTATGGGTTAGTGTCTATGTGTATGTGCTTATGTGCGAATAAGTGACATAGTGTATGTGTGTGTATAAGTGTAAGGGTAAGTGTCTATGGGTAAGTGTAGGCTTATAAGTGTTCATAGTGGGTATGTGTGTGTTTGTGTGTGTGTGTATGGGTGTGTGTATCTGGATGGTGTGTAAGCGTAAGTGTGAGTATATCTGTGTGTGAGTGTAAGTGTAAGTGTCTATGGCTGGGTGTGTAGGTGTATGTATCTAGGTATGTGTGTATGTTTGTGTGTGTGTGTGTGTGTGTATGTGGGTGTAAGTAATATATATATATATATATATATATATATATATATATATATATATATATATATATATATATATATATATATATATATATATATATATATATATATATATATATATATATATAATATATATATATAATATATATATATATATATATATATATATATATATATATAGGTTATAAGTGTTAGAAAAGATATCTCATAGTAGGAAGCATCCTAGCAACTTGTAATATACACCAATCGATTCCTCATACCTTATAACCTAGGGGTAGACACCCATATTAGGGCTATTTGGGCTCAGGGAGGCTAGAAAGGGCTTGAAAAAAGTGGCACTCAGTTGGCACTAATGTGGCACTCAGTTGGCACTATGTGGACTCCAGTTGGCACACGCCCACCCCTTCTCCCCAATTGGCATCACTTGGCACTCATTGCACTCATTGGCACTCACCACTTGGAACTCACCTGGCACTCATCTAATACTCATAGAGCATAATAGAACATCCCTAGATACTCTTTACGGTGATTGGGAACCATCAAAATGTACTGAACCATCAAATGTACTGTATCCATCAAATAATACTGAGTTCAAAGATGAATCATCAAATAGATGGTATCGAAGATGACGTCATCAAAGATGAGTCATCAAATAATGCTGAGCATTCAAAGTTGAGCCATCAAAGTTGAGCCATCAAAGTTGATGCCATCAAAGTTGAGCCATTAAAGCTGAGGCATTCAAAGCTGAGGCATCAAAGCTGTGGCATTAAAGTTTAGGGCATCAAAGTTGAGGCATCAAAGTTGGGGCAACAAAAAGCTGAGGCATCAAAGATGAGCATTCAAAGATGTGCGTGATGTTGTGTGTGTGTGTGTGTGTTGTGTGGTGTGTGTGTGTGTGTGTGTGTGTGTGTGTGTGTGTTGTGTGTGTGTGTGTGTGTGTGTGTGTGTGTGTGTGTGTGGTGTGTGTGTGTGTGTGTGTGTGTGTGTCTGGGGCATTTATTCAAGGGTTGACCGAAAACTTTGGGTTCTCAAAAAATTAAGGTTCTCAAAAATAGGGTTCTCAAAAATTAGGGTTCTCAAAATTAGGGTTCTCAAAAAATTAGGGTGGGGACACGTACGACGGATGCTTCGCATTCGTCTGGCGCAACCTTCTTCGAAGGGTTGCAAAATTAGGGTTGCCGAAACAAAAAACACAAAAATTTGGGTTCTCAAAATTAGGGTTCTTAAAAATTAGGGTTGCCACAAAATTAGGGGTTTGGCCAAAATAGCGCGTGGACCAAAATTGCCCATGGAAGACCAGGGTTGGTCGCAAAAATTAGGGTGGGACAGCGTACAACGGTTGCTGCGCAACCGTTTGGCGCAACTCCTTTCTTCGAAGGGTTGCAAAAATTAGGGTTGCCAAATTGGAACCCTGGAATACAAAAGGGTTTGCCGAAAAATTAGGGTTCTACCAAAGGGTTGGTAGAAAAAAGGTCAAGGCAAAAAAAGGTCGCGGTCAAAAAAGGTCAAAAAGGTCGCGGTCAAAAAAGGTCGGTCAAGGTCAGGGGGGGTAAAAACGACCGTGCTTCGGAATCCCTCTGTTACTACTGAGGACCACTTTTACAACAGCAATGCAAGCGGTCGGTATGACCATGTTGAGAGGTAAACGTGTAACTCCATTTAATAACGAATAATAATAATATTAATAATAATAATAATAATAATAATAATAATAAATAAATAATACTAATATAATAATAATAATATAATAATCATAATAATAATAATTAATAATAATAATAATAATAATGAATAATAATGATAATAATAATAATAATAATAATAATATAATAATAATAATAATAGTAATAATAATAATCATTAATAAATAATAATAATAATAATAATAATAATAATAATAATAATATAATAATATAATAATAATATAATAATAATAATAATAATAATAATAATAATAATAATAATAATCATAATACATATAATAATACATAATAATATAACATAATAAAAATAATAATGACAATAAACTAATAATATAATAATAATTAATAATCATAACAACAATAATAATATAATAATAAATAATAATAATAATAATAATAATAATAATAATAATAATAATAATAATAATAATAATAATAATAATAATAATAATAATAATAATAATAATAATAATAATAATAATAATAATAATAAAAAAAAAATATCATATAATAATAATAATAATATATAATAATAATACTTATAATACATAATAATATAATAATAATAACTATAACAAAAGCATGAAATAAATGATATTGCTAAAAATGGATTTAATAAATAAAAATGTATTAATATTAACAGTAAATGACCATTCTATTTATAGTAATGATGAATTTAAATAAAAATTTATGAAATCATGGTCGACGAGGAAAATAGTAACGAAATTGCTAAAGATAAAGCAGCCCATACGCGAAGATTTAAGAATAGATAATGTAAATCCTAATGAGGCTGTAATAAATAATTCCTCATTTGGAATTGAGGTATTTATTTTTTAAATAAGTAACTTATAATTGATTTCTGGTTGCTTCGTGTGAAAAGTGGAATATACATGAGTAGACTCGTCAGTTGCCAACTACTTGCCTTTATAAGCTCAGAAATTGAGCGTGGCAACTTGTTTGCCACAGCTGCTAAAGTCGATCTAATGACAGATGTACTACTACTAGAGTATTGCGCCTAACATGAACGCTTTATAAGGCATTTAATAGTATCGATAAAAACGACGAATAATGTATAGATAAGAGTTCGGAAGCGCGATATTTATACGTACCAATGATATGACAAGAGACGAAAAATCCATGGATTTGGGTACATTTTAGTGGTAAATAATAGCCAAATAAATATATGACATTGAAAAGAAAAAATTTAGATATAGGTTAAATAAAGTTTTTGAAAGTCAACTGAATGATGAAATAATTAAACATATTAGGATTGGGATTCTTAAAACGATATGGTTTTGGTATAAATTTTGAAAGAAGACATTAAAGACCCTGCCACAACATAATACTGTAAGTTAATTCAAGACCACCTCGTAAATTCATTTGCCAATGTTGCGTGTACTTCTAGAGACAACTCTGTCCCATACCCAAGTCACCCCGACCCCTCCCTCTTTGCCTATTAGTCTCTATTCCATTAAATGATTCATTTATGCATTTTAAAATTTTTTTAAACCCAAATACCCAAAAGAAAATAATTATATAAAGAGAAAACAGAAAACCGCTGGGTGGAGATTCGAAATATACGGAGAGAGAGAGAGAGAGAGAGAGAGAGAGAGAGAGAGAGAGAGAGAGAGAGAGAGAGAGAGAGAGAGAGAGAGAGAGAAGAGAGAGAGAGAGAGAGAGAGAGAGAGAGAGAAAGTTAAAGTGGCTGAAGGCAGTGGTCTCGAAGGGCTGAAAGTAACGCTGAGAGGAATTTGTACAAGGAGTCTAGTTTCTCCCTGAGAAAATTTTAAGAGAGCTGGCTCGTGCCTTCCCCTACAGAGCCAATATTAGGGAGAGCTCATTGGGTTACCTCCACGAAAGATCCCCCACAAGTTATATGAGCAAACAAAGGCGGAATTAAATCAGTTAGTTGCCACGGGAGTATTAAAGTGCTGCACAAACGCTACAGGGGCGCTTCCGCTCTCTGTGTTAGAAAAGGATAATGGACAGGTAAGACTTATAACAGACTTCAGGCAGTTGAATAAACGCGCCGAAGTATATGTATTTGGGCTACCAAACATACACGATGCCCTGTTTTCAGTAAATGGATGTAAGTATTACTCAAACCTTGCCAAGAATGAATTTGAAAAAATAGTACTAATAAAACTTAAATAAAGTGTCTTTTAGTGCGATGAATAAACAATTTTCTAAGTCAGCATGAAGAAACTTTTCTTTTATGTTTAAAAAAAAACAATAATTTGTATATAAAAAAAGTCGTTGATTTAGAACAAAAAGCCACCAGAAAAGGGCCTTCTAAAAAAGAAAAAAAAGAAGAGATTTAATAGAAATGTATAGAGATTCTTTAATATTAGAGAAGTAATGTAATAAAAATTTGAAAACAAGATGAAAAAAAATTAAGTATTTTGCATGAATATTATATATTTTTAAATAGACCAGTAAAAATAAAACAATACATATTAAAGAGGGATATTTTGAATTCTATGTAAATGATATGCCAAAAAACGGACTCGTAAAACTCAAACACAGGCAACCGTTATGTGGGTTTGCCGAGAGAGTTGGACAGTCTGAAGGTAAACAAACAGGTTTAGATGAGTTCAATACAAAACTTTATAATGTAAAATCTAATTATCTTAAGGCGCATGAAAATGTCTTTCCTCCTTATTCCAACTTGCCTTTCTTCATAGCCCATTTCTAATATATTTAGCTGATAAAGGTTAAAAATAAAGAAAATGCATAATACGAATTTCAAACAAAAACGAACGAAAAAGAAAAAGAAAAAGAACGGAACTCATTGAAAAATCACAGAAGGTTCCTTCAACCTAAGACGAACACATTGTAATTTAGGTCTATACCTCTTATTTCAGACCATAGTCTTACTACTATACATTAACACAGGTAACAACATATCCTCATGCAAGACCCTAGCGCACTCAACCGACTCGTCCTTTCACATTCACGGCAACGATTTAAATTGCAACCCAGGCACCCCAAACCCCCTTCCTGCATTCAACAACTTCTCCTACTGACAAAGAACACTCAGCATCAATCCGCTCCCTTTTTCAATCAACATATGTCTCCTATATATCTTAAACTCAGCACTTGTTTACGATAGCTGCTTTACCATCTAAAATAACTTCACACCGAGGACTGTCCAAACTCACTACCATAACCTTACTCTTATCTGCGTTTACTTTTAAACCCCTCCATTTACACACCCTGCCAAACTCTGCTAACCAATTCCTCTCAAACTTCTCTTCAGATTCCTCACACAAAACCAAATCACGCCGAAAATAATAATAGGTAGGGCACCTTCACTCTCTTCCATCTCCATCATTCTAACACCATGTCTCAACCCCCCACCTCTAATTCTTTCATAGCCAAATCCACATACAAATTGATATAACCAAGGGAGACTAACACAATCCTGCCTTTACACGCTTTTAATATTACAACAATCACACCTTGAACACCATTTATCTACACACGCTCACTATCGATATACAGTACTTTTGATTCCATTCAGAGCCTACCACCACACCATTCATATCACTAACACCTGCCATAGAGCTTCCCTATTAATCCTATCATACGCCTGTTTGAAATCCAAAGAAACTAAATACAATTTATTCTTCTTTGCTCCCTCATTTTTCAATCATTTGTTTCAATGTAAAGATCTGATCCACAACATCCTCTTCCCACTCCTTTAATGCACCTTGTTCTTACACCAATCAGTCCTTTCAGCTCAACCTCGTCGCATCTTTCCGACCAAAATACCAGCAGATGATCTTCCTTAAAAACACTCATAAACTTAATTCCCCGATATTCCTACAGTTCCCCTTATCTCCTTACCCTTATATAAGGGTACTATTGTTGTGCTCTCCTCCAATCCCCTCGGAACTATACCCTCCATAAAGCTTTGTTACACACTTCCAAATCCAATCAATCATCATCTCGGCCTCCGTTCTTGATCATTTCAGACCAGTAATTTCATCTATACCTGCAGATTTACCATTCTTCAAATTTTCACTCTACCATTACCTCCTCCTTACTATGACCTCATCCCCAAAATACTATTCCTTCTTGCCACTATCAAACCCACACACATTCACCATCACTTCCTCATTACTGCCAATGTTATAACAGAATTTTCAAAAGTGGTTCCCTTCCACACTCTCCCTCACATTTAATTCCATTTCATTAGTTAAGAAAGCACCATCCCTATTCATTATTCTAAACAGACTCCCCTTATTCTCATTTTTTAATCTTTCTCGCTTCCTTCCAGAAGAGCTTCTATCCCTTTTAAGTCCCCATTCATCTTTCCAAACTGTCATTTACCTCTTCTTTTTCTCCTACGTATGCACCTTTTAGTTATTTTCTTTTTTTCCTCCTTATCTAGTAATTCCAAACATCTTTTTTTGAAACTTCATCCACTAGCTTTTAATACAGTTCACCACTCTTTCTTTTTTACTTTTAACCGCTTGCATCACCTCTTCAATTCCACCACTCATGTTAACAAATTTCTTACTTCTAATGTTATCCACTCAACAATACTTCATTTTGCACTGTAAGCAATCGCTTCCTATTTGCTTCCAGATTTGTTCAGTTTCATTTGGTCACATTCAACTGATTTACTTGTGAGCGCTTTAGATACTTTCCTTATTACCAGGCATAGTCTGACCGAATCTACGGCCTTGTGCAGACACCCGGGCGCCGTCAGGCGAGTGAGCCGTCTCTCTTCGCTTTAACTTCTCACTCCTAGATTCTAACCCACTTCGATTCCTTATCCCTTCGCCTTTCCATCCAGCGCTACCGCTACACTTAATTTTACATAGAACAACATAATGAACCGATAACCCCATTCCTAATCCTCACTGATTTCACATCCAAAGCACAAAATCAATACATCACTTTTCAGCTTCGAAATACCCACTCCTACACCAACTCACTAAGCATTACTTATGGATCTCTTCGTGTTTAAGAAGTATTACTTATCACACATACTTGCGTCCTCACAGAAATCAATTTCAACCTTCCCACCTTCTCATTTTCTCCGACCCCAAACTACCTGTTGTACCATCCTTTTTTTTGATCAGCCTCTCCAACATTTAGGTCACCGCAACCTCATACAATCTGAAGCTCCTACTCCTCCCATCCAAAACATTCAGATTATGCCAGAAAATCGTACTCTCTTCAACATTTCCCTCAGATGGACCATACCTCACAACCACGCATACCTTTGACCTTTTCAAACTTAATTTAACCATTAGATTTTAGTACTCACACACCATTCCTAAAGTCTACCATAGCTTTCTGATACCACAAGTCAATCATAAAAATTGCAACTTCCTTCTCTCTCCTTCTCATTCCTTACTAATAGCACACAGCACATTTCACACCACACGCACTCATTTTCACCGGCTTTTCTTTTCATCTTGTGGTTTCAGGTCAAAGCGAGCAATCAAAATTTTGCCCATTCTAGACATCCATCCCTCTCTCCCTCTTCTCAATCATTTATTTCTTCTTGGACATTCCATGTCCATAGATGATTTCATACAGTTTTCGCCGAAAGTAGAAGGCCGTTTTACGGCGAATCTCGACCATCTCTGAGGCCTGCATAGCATTCCTGGGAAAAGATAAGTGGTTGTGGGCAGCCAACCAAACTACCACCATCCCCTAGTCGCCTTCTACGACACGCAGGACATACGATGTGGGCAATTCTTTTTCCCCACACATAGGAATATAAGTAGTGGGATGTCTTGTAAGATGTTGTCTAGAAGAGGGATGTTTAGCTAAGTATGTGTAGTATTATATGTGGATTAATGGTGGTCAGTAAGATGTCTGGACCTTAGATCAGTGTTCTCAAAACTGTGTGACGCGTCCTACCTGTTGGGTGACGCAGCTTCCCCTCAGGGGTGACGCGAAAGATTTGAACATTTTCATAATTGTATTTCAGTTTTCATTTAAAAATTTTAATCGATTTTGGATTTTCCAACTTTGTTAAGTCTAATATTTGAAAAACAAATACGTATCTTATTTTATTTTCATAACAGAAAAGTCGTCGGTTATTAGAAAACGGATATATATAGTGAAATTAAAAATTGGCAAACGAATTCGAACGTTTTTTACGTTATCGACACGTTCTGATTCTACATAAAACTATTTTCGGGTTCACGTGGTTTTTAGTAGTAAAATAGATTGTGACGAGTGAATGGACGAACATTAATAAAAATTAGCGAAGGAAAATTTTCAAAAATTGAAATATATATATATATATATTATATATATATATATATATATAATTATTATATATATATATATACTATAATTATATTTATATATATATTATTATATATATATATAGTATATAATTATATATTATATTATATACAATATATCATTTGTTTTAGGGAGTGTCCAAGTGAAAACCAAATGTAAAATTTATTGTAAATTTCTTATTTAGTCCCTAAAAACCTAATTGTCGTTCTTTGAATAGATTGTTTAATTTCTTGTGTATTGGTAAAAAAATGAATATTTTAGTAAAAAGTAATAAGCGTTCTGAGAGTGAAAGTAAAGAAGATACATCGTCAACCAGTAGCACGAGCATGAAGAAGCATAAATATCGAAAATATGATGACAGTTATTTGGTTATTTGGATTTTGGGTTTACGTCGACAGAATTCCGTGGTGAAGATAGGCCGCAGTGTGTACTTTGCATGAAAATTTTGGCACCAGACTGCATGGTACCAAGTAAGTTGAAACGTCATTTAGAAACCAATCATGCCACTATGGTTACTAAATCTCGGGGCTATTTTACAAAAAGTTAAGAGAATTAAATCAGCAAAAGGGTAGTTGTTTTACTAAGCATGCATCAGTCCCAAGCAATGCTTTGCTTACTCCTACAGGTGGACATAGAATTTCAAAATGTAAGAAGGTCTCATACTATCGGGAAGAACTGATTTCCTATCAGATGCTGTAGTACTTATGGTGAACTTAATGATCGTGAGTCTGCTGGAAAGCTGCTTTCAAAAGTGCCTCTGTCCAATGACACAATCAGTCGCACGAATACAGCACATAGCGAGAATCGAATGAGCAGTTTATTGATAAATAAAAGGGAAGGAATTGGGCTTGCAGCTGGATGAAAGCCACAGATAATTAATAATGATGCCCATGTTTGTATTTGGTTATGTTGCGGTTTACGGACAGTATCTAACATTATAGATTAAACTTCCCTGTTTGAAAAGTATTATTACTCGTACTTAGGCTTAAGATTTGCCTCGAGAATCTTCGATTCCTTTTATAATGGAAAATATTTTGGAGTGGGCAAAGTGCCTTTGGGTGTCTACTTGATGGTGCTACTGGCTTAATAGTTCCGGATGTTTTCGGAGGGTTGGCGAGCACTGTATTCGAAGCAAAGCTACTGATGGCCTGTAGACCTACTTGCATTATCTCACAAGGAAATTTCTGAGTCCTACTTGAACACGTCTTCGAATATGTGTGAATATGTTATTTTTTAAACTCGGCCTCTGAGGCAAGGTTTTTTCAAAAAATTATGTGATGAGATGGGATCTGAGCATTCGTCTTTATATTGCACTTCAGCACTTCGCGATGGCTCTCTCGTGGTAACGTATTGGATCAAACATATGAACTGCGACAGGAAATTTATATTTTCCTTTAAGAGGAGACCACAAATATGTCGTTAATTTTGGTTACGAAGATTTTTCTGCGAAGTCTAGTATACTTAGTGATATTTTTTTAAAAGCTGAAATGCTCTGACTCTCCTGCACAAGGGAGTAAATGCACATTTTGAAAAGGGATTGGGAAAATTCGGCCTTTCATAAAAAACTACGGAAATTATGAAAAATAAGGTGATGAAGATTGTTAGGCTAAGCATGTTTTTCCATATTTGCAACACAGCTTGTTGACCTCAAATGGGATTGCAATTTCTCTCGTGATATGAATCCATTTTTTTCAAAGAACACTTATCACTCGCTTATTGCGGGTTTGAGAAAATATTTTCAAGAAACGATCAATATGGAAGTAATCTTCATGCGCTTCAGTATCCTTTTTAATGTTGGCTGCTCCATCTGACTTTACAATGCGGAAAAAGAGAATCTAATTGAACTGTCTTGCGACAATTCGTTTCGAAATAAAATTTAGTGTATGGAATTAACAGAATTTTGGATGTCGGTAAAAAAATGAATATCCACTTTATATATATATATTTAATATATAATATATATATATTATATATATAGATGAACTATATATATACTATATATATAGGTATATTATATAATATATTATATAATATATATAGATATATATTATATTATCATATTATATATATATATATATATATATATATATATATAATATATATATATATATATATATATTATATACTTATATATATATATATATATTAATATATACTATATATATTATATTAATATATATTATTATATATATAATAATATATATATATATATATAATATATATATTATATATATATATATATAATAATATAATATATATATTCATATATATTATATAAATATATATATATATATATATTATATATATATATATATATATATATATATATATATATAGTATATATTAATCTTATATATAGTATATATCGTATATATATATTATAATATATATAATATATATATATATAGTTAATTATATATTCAGGGCAAATGCTGGGAATGCTTTTGGCATTGCTGTAAAATCATGCAATACTTATTGTAATTTAATGATTAATAATAGACACTATTTTATAAATTGTAAAACGTTCTTTTTAGATTCTAACATGGGGTGACTTCGGCAAACTTGAATTAGTCAAGGGAGCCCGCAAATCGAAAAAGTTTGAGAACCACTGGCCTAGAGGATGAGTGTGTAAAGAATATGAGAGCAAAAAAGAAAGGTGAACCATTAAAAATGGGAGGTAACTTCATCGCTTCGAGTATGCGTATACTCACCTTCTCTCTTTATTATTGATAATGATAATGATAATAATAATAATAATAATAATAATAATAATAATAATAATAATAATAATAAATAAATAATAAATAATAATAATAATAATAATAATAATAATAATAATAATAATAATAATAATAATGAATAATAATAATTAATATAATGAAAATAATAATAGATAATGATAATGATATAAAATATAATAATAATAATAATAATAAGTAATGAATAAAATAATATAATAATAATAATAATAATAATAATAATAATAATAATAATAATAATAATAATAATAATAATAATAATAATAATAATAATAATAATAATAATAATAAAAATAATAATGAAATAAATGATACTGCTAAGAATGATTTTAAAAATAAAAATTTATTAAATGTTAAATGAAATACTTACCTCCAATCTTTCTACCATTTGACCAGACAAGCTACAGAGATAGTTATAGAAATAGTTACAGAAATTGCTAATGATAAAGTGGCAATCACTGAAGTTTTTAATAATAATAATAATGTAAATTCTAATGATGTTGTAATAAATAGATCTATTTTGCATGCGGGATTTATTTTTTTTTAATAAAGTAAATTTAAATAATTCTGAGATTGGTCCAATTGAGAAATTGAAATGTGTAGATAGTATAGTCCGTGAGTTGCCAACTGTTGCCTTTTAAGCTCAGAAAATAGCGGTGCACTTGGTCAAAGCAAGATAAGCTGACAAGCAACAGATGGTAAAGTAACGGGCCTGCTCTCTCCAATGAAGCTTTATTAAGGCATTTAATAGTATAAGATAACGGAATATGGTCGTAGATTTGGGTCGGATATCGATCTGTATGCACCGAACATGTAATGACCGGTAAAACCTCGTAGGCTACATTTTTAAGCAGCCAATTGATTCAAATAAACATTTTGAATTAAAGATTAAATTTAGATAAGTAGCTTTTAAATAAAAGTTTTTTACAGTAAATTTTTATTGTGGCTGATTTAAAAATAAGTATTCTTAGAATGTACCATTATTTTAACGGTTATGGTTTTTGGTAGAAGTTGCGCTAATCAGACATATTGATCTATCCAAATAAGTACTGGCAAGTTAAATCAGGGCACTCGTAACCATCCCTACATGTGCATGCTCTTTTCGAGACAATTCTGTCCTACAACTAATAACTCTTCATCTCCTATTGACTATCTTACCTTTAAATTTATATATTCTGGGGCCATAAAATTCTTATTTTTAAAATCCTATATAAGAAGAAAATTTCTACCATGAAAGCAAAAAACAAAACGCTGGTGTGGAGGACTAATTGACGAGAAATATATATAGAGAGGAGTAGGAAAGGCTGAATGAAGCGACGGTAACACAGAGAGGATTTGCAACAAAGCGTCTGGTATTCTTCGCTGAGAGAATTTTAAAAGACTAGCCGTGCCTTCCCTAGCGAGCAATTTCGGGTGGGGAACCCATTCGCTTACCCCACGAAAGATCAACCATAACTATACGAGGCAACAGGCGGAATTAAATCAGCTGTAGCACTGAAGTGTTAAAGCACACAAACGCACCTGGCGTTCCGCTCCGTCAAGTTTAAAATAAAAAAAATAATATGGGAAACGTTCGCTTAGTAAACAGACTGTAAGACACTCACAAAAGGGCCTTGTGTATGTAGTTCGGTAGTACCAAACGTACAACGATGCCTTGTTTCTCATTAAAGAGGGTGTAAGTACTTTTCAAAGCTTGATTTAACCGCAGGCCTTCTGCAACGCGGTCGTCTTCTTCCTCATTCTTGTTAGTCATAAATACTCGATTTCAAGTAACTTGGTACTTTCACTTATACATGCTTAGCCATGGGATTTTTAAAACTCACCGTTCTCGTTTCAGAAAATGATAAAGTAATTGCAGCTTTCGGATTAAAACTTGGTATCGTCTGATATTGAGGCGACATATTGTTATTTTTCGGAGACGCAGGAAGAAGATGAAGATAGTTAGTTGAAAGAGTTTTACAGAATTTAACAAATTTTACATATCAGTCTGAATCCCAATAAATGCCAAAATAGGTGTCGAAGGAATTACGATAATACTGATGGGCTTTATTATAAAAAAGAAGAATCAACGAAACCCAGATAAAGTCTCAGAAGTCGTTATTGCGAGAACTAAATCTGTGAGAGAACTCCGCGATCTTATTGGAAAGCAAAGCTTTTATAAAGCAGCATTGCCATTTCTTGCTGATTTGATGGCTCCTCTTACTTTTTTTTTTTTTTTTTTTTTTTTTTTTTTTTACAGTTGTCACCACACTCAACGGGCCTACTTATTTAAAAGAAAATCTATTCGACAGTACGGGGTGATACTGTGGATGCAGTACCGAAAAGGCTTCTCAGATGTAACGTAAGTGCTCTAAAAAACGCCTTGTGTCACTCGCCCTATCCAGGCACTGATACTCACATAAAAATATTTGCACATGCTACGGAAGCGGCAGTCGCAGGAGTAATAATGGAGAGATGAATAAAAAAAGCGTGGTCCTTCGCCATTTTACAGTAGTCCTATTCTCAGTGCAGAACAAGGTCTAATGATAGCAAATAACATTTATATGCCTCGCTAAGAATGTTAAGCGCTATGATAATGTATTAGTTTGAAGGAAAATACTATATACACAGCACGCGAAGGAGCTGATACAAAATAAACAAAGTGAAGTGATAGCTGTACAGAATGCTAGAGAAGTCAGACAATATAAACTTATTAAGTCTCTTATAATGTGGATATGTCTTGGAAGGCATATTGTAAAGAAGGAAAAAACTCGCTTCCTGTATTTAATCAGTGAACAACTCTGTTGCAATAAATGCGCACACACATACCGACAAGCAAGAAGCTACGACGCTACGACGCTACGACGCTACGACGCTACGACGCTACGACGCTACGACGCTACGAACGAACAAAGGGGCGGAGTCAGCCAACTCACCCGCCAATCACCTCGCATTTAACAAAGAAGAAGGGAGACAAGCATCTGAGTAAGACCTTTAAATCAGACCATTTAAATTTTAAATGCCATAGACTTCAGGCGATAGATAGCATAAAAAAGCATAAAATAAAAAAAGCATAAAATAGCATAAAACATGCTACGGAATCGGCAGTCGCAGGAGTAATAATGGAAGATGATAAAAAAAGCAGGTCCTTTGCATTTTACAGTACTGTATTCTCCAGTACAGAACAAAGGTATAATGATACAAATAAACATTTATTATGCCTCGCTAAGATGTTAAAGCGCTATGGATACATGTTAGTTGGAAGGAAAATAACTATATACACACACGCGAAGGAGCTGATTACAAAATAAAACAAAGTGAATGATAGCTGTAACCAGAATGCTAGAGAAGTCAGACAATTAAACTTATTAAGCTCTTATAATGTGTCTTTGAAGCATATTGTAAAGAAGGAAAACTCGCTTCCTGAATATTTAATAGTGAACAACTCTGTTGCAATAAATGCGCACACACATATCGACAAGCAAGAAGCTACGACGCTACGAACGAACAAAGGGGCGGAGTCAGCCAACTCACCCGCCAATCACCTCGCATTTAACAAAGAAGAGGGAGACAAGCATCTGAGTAAGACCTTTAAATCAGACCATTTAAATTTTAAATGCCATAGACTTCAGGCGATAGATAGCATAGAAAATGAAAAAGTCTTGTTGCAAGAGTGGAGAAGCAAGCTGAATGAACAGTCAGATAGTAATCTGGATACTAATGAAATATTCGAAACAACAACTTGAATTTAATTACAAGTTGTAATTAGAGGAACAAATTGATAATTGAGAAATTCATGAAAAGAATAGATTACAAACAAATAAGTGAGAAACAAGTGGATGATGAATATATAAAGTCGATGTTAAAGAACAAAGAAACCAGGGTCTTAAAAATCATTAAACAAAAATTCTGGTATGAAAAGGAAGGGATAAGAGTGTATATTGATGTCTCTTTGGGCTATGCAAGCGTAGTCTTACCAGAATCATGCGTTGATAACGTCATAAGAATATTCCACTTGCAGGGTCATTTAGGAATTAACAGAACGCAAATTGCAATAAAATCAGAGTTTGTGTTTAAGAGTATTCATGCAAGAGTGAAAAACGTAGTGAGTGCTTGTGATCAATGTCAATTGAATAAGGTAGGAGGATCGATAAATCCTGAATATGGAAAATACAAAGAAGTGTCTTATAAATTTGAAACCATCAATGCGGATATAGTAAAATTACCTGTGTGTCAAGGATACAAATACTTATTTACCTTAATAGATAGGTACAGAAGCTTTCTATGGGCCATACTTTTGAAGGAAATTACCAAAGAGAACGTCGTTAAAGTGCTTTTACATGAGATCTTCCCATTCATAGGGGTACCGGATGTCATTGTAACTGATAAAGGGGGATGTTTTACATCTCACCTGTTTGAGGATGTATGTAAGCTGATTGGCACCCGGCAATTTACGACCTCTAGCTATAATCCTGAGGGTAACGGAAAGTAGAAGCCCAACACCGCATCCTGTTATCTTGTTTAAGGTGTATGTTAGCTGAACCAGAGCTAAGACATCAAGATTGGCTATCTGTCTTGCCCTTGGCCTTGTTCGCCTTGAGACAAGCGCCACTCACAGAAAATGGAATCACACCGGCTCAGTTACTATTTGGTCAATGTAAACACCTGGTGGTCTTGGTGGACACTACGAGGCAGATAGGCCATTGACCCTTGATAATTACTTACGAGAAACTGTCGGGTCTATTAGCAAAACCACTAGAACCAAGGACTACTCTCAGAAATCGAAATGTCTTTGTCCCTAAAAATCTGAAAGATGCAAAGTTTGTGTTGGTCAAGAATAAACAATACTATGTGGGTAAATTAGAGCCAAAATACCACGGCCCCTATAGGAATTAAATTCACTTCCAGTCTGGTTCCGACTCAGGATTCAGAATTCCAGTCTGGCTCCAACTCAGGCTCCAGAACCAGAGCATACGATGTCACTAAATCTTCTTCTTCTTCTTCTTCTTCCTTCTTCTTCTCTTCTTCTTCTTCTTTTTCTGTCTTTTCTGCTTCTTCTTCTTTTTCTTTTTACTTTTTTTCTTCTTCTTCTTTCTTCTTCTTTTTCTTCTTCTTCTTGTTCTTATTTCTTGTCTTCTTCCTGTTCTTCTTCTTCCTTTTCTTCTTCTCTTCTTTCTTCTTCTTTTTCCTTCTTCGTTCCCTTCTTCAGCTGATCTATGTTTTGGGACCTTTGTACATATATCTCTTATCAAACTATCCTTCACTGTGATTGGATAAACTGAACAATCAGCAGATCGTTATTTGCTGGTGATATCGTTCACTGAAGTACGATTAAATTAGAGATTTAATCTAGCTTCAGTTGAGAACTCTAAGTTTGCGTGGAAACTTTTATTTTTATAATATATTACTATTGATTATTATTAAATGTTAAGAATTTAACGTCCGGTGTTTAATAGTTTTAGTAAACAAATAATCTGGTGTAAATTAAATGGTATACGATGAATAGAAACGGGGTGATATTTTAATATATAAATATTTGGTGTTTCTACTACTACTACTACTATACTACTACTAAGATACTACTACTGACTATACTAACATGCAATTCAAGCCATACTGACTATACGACTAGGGACTTTGAGTATATTCATGCTCTCGGTAATACTATATTGACAGAAGCTGAATCCTGTTGGTAGATTGTAGGCATCTTATTAAAATTTATTATTATTATATATTATTATTATTATTATTATTATTATTATTATTATTATTATTATTATTATTATTATTATTAATTATTATTATATTATGTATTTATTATTATTATTATTATTATTATTTATTATGTATTATTATTATTATTTTTATTATATTATTTATTATTATTATTATTTATTATTATTATTTTATATTATTAATTATTATTATTATTATTATTATTTTAATATTATTTATTATTGATTATTCTTATTATTATAATTATTTATTATTTATTATTTTATTATTATTATTTTATTATTATTTATTATTATTATTATTATTGATTATTATATACCGCCTTCTCCAATCTGAATCTGTTCTAGAGTCCGTCGCCTCCATGGTATGCTGTATACTTAAATATAATCATCAATTAATCATCAACCCCCAGTAGAACTTTCGTCCTGTCAGTGGGACCCTTCGAGAAAGGTCTTTGGGAAACAAGGGCCTACGGCTAAATCCGCTGGCTGGCAGGCCTATCGGGAGCCACGATTAATTCCCAATTTGTGAGCAAAGCACACACATAGTGTAATCATTAACGTCTGAATGGGAAGAAGCTAGAGTAATAGAGAACAGCTCACTTCTCTGCTCCAACCAGTCTCCACTGGGCCCCTCGTTGCTAAGCGAGTGCTCTACCACTTAGCTAGGAGCGCTTCTTATGCTTATATATATATAATATAGTTATATATATATATATATAAGATATATGTAGTATAGTATATATAGTATATATATATATATTATATTATATTATAGTAATATATATTATATATATATATATGTAGTATATATATATATATTTATATGAATATATAACTTGAATACGTATTCATACTAAATTAGTTACATTTAAAATATTTTTTACTTAAGTTGAAGGTTCAAAGTTTAGAAAACGAAATAATATAAATGTTACAGTTTAAAATAAAAACAGGGTAATACATATTTATATGATTAATAACAAAATCATTCAAATGTTCTAACTAGTTAAATACCAATACTACTACTACTATACTACTACTACTACTACTACTATATACTACTACTACTAACTACTACTACTGACTGATACTAACCTACTACTACTTAACTCTACAAGCCACAAATGTATAATGTTATACGAGTGAGGTCTGGAGTATTCGAACTCTGACGCCATTCTTGGCAGTAATGTTTGGATGCTAAAATACATATATGCAGGGTAAGCAGAAAGTCATTTACTTCTGGTTTACTAGCAAAGTTTTAACATAATTAAAATTATTCGTTGCAGTTAATCCTTATTTTATTGACTCGAGTCGCTGCTGTTAGGTACATAAGAATACTTTATTATATTTAATCTTTATTATTATTATTATTATTATTATTATTTATTATTATTATTATTATTATTATTATTATTATTGATTCATTATTATTACTTATTATTATTATTAACTTATTACTTATATGTTTTTTAAATTTTTTGACGCGAAGTTTATTTTCATGAAACTGCGTGTTTTGTTGGCTAGAGTTGTAAACAGTAAAGCGTGTATAGTATGAAAGCCATGAGCAGTATAATCACGGGATGGAAAGGTGGGGTGGGTTACCCATTGGGGGTTTTTTGGCGGTACTGCTTTACCCGCTTTAGGGTCAAGATCAAAACAACGCATCTTTCATGAAAATTTGACTAAGTTTTTCCTTGAAAAACAATGTTTTTTCAAAAACTTTAAATAATGAATCAGATTTTCTATAAATAAAATGCATCAGTTTGAAATAAAATATAAGAATCCTATGTATACAAACTCTACCTATACATTTTGTACACGGGATTGATGAGTACACAATAGGGAGTCTAAATGCAAGGTTTTGACCGAGTACTTCCATATCGTTATCAATTTCAGCTACATCCCTTTTGGGGTTGGTCCCTGTCAATGGTGGTCCTTACATTCTCTGATTTCATGGCGCTGGATCACGTCATCTTTGTCATTCTGTGCAAATTCTTTCTTCTTTTTTTCAGCTGGGAACCACCTTAGTGGCTCCCTGAGACTCATATTTGCGAGTAACTGAATCTTGTTTACTAGAAAATACACACTAATACTGTTTAGGGAACGATACATCCCTGGATCAGTACTCCTCCATATGAGACTTCTTCTTCTTCTTCTTCTTTTTTCATATTCTTCATATATATATATATAATATATATATATAATATAATATATAGTATATATATATATATATATATAATATATATTATATCTATATAATATATATATATTATAATATAATATAGTTATATATATATATATATATCCCTAGTTCTTCTGGCTGCGGGCGGGCATGCTGGAGAGTGGGTCTCGTGCGGGTGGACGGGATACGGGAAAAAGCATTAGGGATATGTCCAAACGTATCAGCGATCTCAAAATAAGGGTCCTTAGCATTGAGAACCCTTAATTTGACATCTCAAACGTCAAAAAATCGTAACAAAGTCAGGGAATTTCAGGCAGCTGTCCACATGATTGATTTCACATTATTATATAAGGATCGAGCCTTTAAAATCTTAACCTTAGCATCACACACAAAAACCTAGCATTATATTTCCTTATAAGACAGGAAAAAATATTTGCAGGGGCATGGCGGCACCCTTTACGGAGGTGCACCCTCACATAACCTCGTCTATGACAAGGTCGCGTCACCCCAAATAAAATTAGCATGTGACAAAAGGGACATAAAGATCATTTTAAAACTTTAATGAGGCAGCATTGCAAGTTAGGGGATGCACCCACATGTATCCTCATCCACGACGAGGTGACACCCTTACCTACATGTGCGCCAAAATTCAGCCCCATATGACACTTAGAATACAAGAATGAAAAAATTACCCTTTTCACCATTGATGAGTCATCTTAATAAATATGTAGAATATATATTTACAATATAGCCCAGAATCATTTCAACAGCTTATTATTATTATTATTATTATTAATTATTCATTATTATTATTATTATTAATTATTATTAATATTATTATTGATTATTATTATTCATTATTATTATTACTATTATTATTATTATTATTATTATATATTATTATTATTTATTATTATTCATATTATTATTATATAATATTTTATTATATTATTATTTATTATTATTATTATTATTATTATTATTATTATTATTATTATTATTATTATTATTATTATTATTATTATTATTATTATTATTATTATTATTAATTTTATTATTGATATTAATTAATTATTTATTATATTTTTTATTATATATATATTATATATAATACTATATTATAAGTATATATATATATAAAAATTATAGCATATAGGTTATAAAAATAAATTGCTTATATATATATATATATATATAATTATATTAAATATATCATATATATATAGTATATATATGTATATATATATATATATATATTTAATATATAGGTATCAAAAGTACACAGTCGGGTTTTTAATTAAACGATAAGATTGGTAAACTCGGACATTTCTTTATTCATTTTATTCTGCTTAATCATATTTCTTATCAGCTTCTTTTTTTGTTATTCATGCTCGTATTATTTCTAAATTCTTAGTTTTTCTTTTTAATGCATCGTGTCCGCTTCTTTTTTATCTTATTAGCTTATGAGATAAAGAAATGGGTAATGGTTCCCCTCCCACTCCCACTTAATATTTTTTGTTCTTCTTTTTACTTGATAATTCATAATAATATAACAGTTATATAATATATATATAGTATATATATTATATATATATATATATAGATATATATATATATATATA
>JABUQX010052465.1:42500-47500 GCA_015478945.1 Trachelipus rathkii
AATAAAGCTAATAAGATTCTAGGTTTAATAAATCGCAATGTCGTTTACAGGAGTAAGGAAGTTATATAAGTAATGAAAAAATTATGAAGAAGACATGTAATCTTGATGTATGAAAACATTTATTCAGCGTTAGGGTTGTTAATTTTTGGAATGGTTTGCCGAAGGAGGATTTTAAGTGTGACTCACTTGGGACATTTAAGAAAGGATTAGATAGGTATATGGATGGCTTGGGTTTCATATAGTATAGGAGTTGACGGAGTTTCCTTCCAAGACCTGGAGAACTTCGGGCGGGGGATCTCCTCAACATCCTTAATGGCCTTATAGCATGCCCGCAGCCCGGGCTTCTGAGGGGGCGAGTTACGCTCGTTCCCAAGGTTCCCGAGCCTGTGGATTTTGTTGACTTCCGACCGATTTGTGTTCATTCGGTTGTGGTACGGCTGCTCCAAAAGATCCTGGCTAGGAGATTGGGGAGGTTAACCACAACCCTTTTCAATCTGGGTTCAGGTCGGGCCGGTCTACGTTCCAAAATATTTACCTTCTGCAGAAGGTCTTCGAAACAAGGTATGAGCGGAGGCGCGACTTATATGTCACTTTCATCAACTTCAAGCTTGCCTTTGACTCAGTTTCGTACGATGGGCTTTTTTCTCTCTTGGGGGCTAGGCTTGGTCCCCTCGCTAGTTGCTTACCTAAGATTGATGTACCAGGAGACCCATGTTCGGGTAGGTACCGGTTGGATGAAGCAGGGCAGAGGCGTCCTGCAAGGGGACCCTCTCTCGCCTGTTTTGTTCAATGTCGCGTTGGATTACATCTTGAAGCAAACATCCACTGATGTGGGTGTCCCTATGGGGGGCCAGCAGGTGTCATCGCTGGCTTTGCAGATGACTTAGTGCTCCTAGCCTCTTCACGGATGAGAATTCAAACAAACCTGGTTGCTCTGGCGAGGGCGGCGAGATCTTTGGGTCTCGAGTTTGGGTTCCACAAGTGCGCGTCGGTTGGTCTGCGTTGGCTGGGGACGGCCAAAAAGTTTGTCCACGACCACACTCCATTCGTGGTCGAAGGGACAAACATACCAACGATGAACTCAACAGGTGCTTACAAATACCTAGGAGTTCGGGTCACGTCTTCTGGCGTAGCGAAATGGTCCTTGGGGGACTTGAGGGACAGGCTGAGGAAACTCTCCTCGGCTTACCTCAAGCCACAGCAGAAGTTGCACTTGTTAGTCAACTATCTGATACCCAAATACACATACCGGTTGCGGCACGAGCGCCTTACAATCAGGGCGCTGCGTGAGGCAGATAGAATGGTTCGGGCAGAGGTGAGGAAGTTTATGGATCTTCCTTCCGCTTCGGTCCCCATGTTCAGTCAACTGCCCCTAGGGGTGGGGTGGGGATATCGGAGTTTGAGCAGTCCATTTGCACTCAGCTTGAATCATTGCGCGGCGAGATGGAGCGACAGGGCGGTGTATGGGCCCTGGCCGCTTCAGCTATCAGAATACCGGTCTCGTCGAGGACGAGGAGGCTCCAAGTAGTGGAGTTTAGAGACGGACTCGGTCTGGCGGGTGCTACGAAGCAATCGGGCTGTTACAGCTGGATTGCGGACGGCACTCGCCTGATGCGAGGTTCAGTGTATGTCGATTCCGTAAAGATCGGACTCGGTCTGGCGGGTGCTACGTAGCAATCGGGCTGTTACAGAGGACGTGATGTCCCTGCCGCCGCGATGAGATGTGATCTGGGTTGTCCCAGGGTAGAAACCTTGGGACATGTTCTCCAGGAATGTCCGGCGGTAGCCCCTCTTAGGACGGTTCGTCATGATAACTTGAACCTCCTATTAAAATCTGAGTTGGAGAAGAGGGGCTGGCAAGTCCTGCTGGAGCCTGCCATTCCCACTCCAGCGGGCCTGCGAAAACCTGACTTGGTTTTCTGGGACGAAGGGACTGCCCTAGTAGTTGACACTATGGTAGCGGCAGATGCGAACGCTTGCGCCCTTGATGTAGTCGTCCAGCGGAAGGTCGACTACTACAAGGTGCCTGCTATTGAAGAGTGGGTGCGCGCGCGTTCAAGACGAGCTGTCATAGAGTTCGGACCTTAGGCAATCCCTTCGTCCCAGAAAACCAAGTCAGGTTTTCGCAGGCCCGCTGGAGTGGGAATGGCAGGCTCCAGCAGGACTTGCCAGCCCCTCTTCTCCAACTCAGAT
Source organism: Trachelipus rathkii (assembly GCA_015478945.1). Classification (NCBI taxonomy): domain Eukaryota; kingdom Metazoa; phylum Arthropoda; class Malacostraca; order Isopoda; family Trachelipodidae; genus Trachelipus; species Trachelipus rathkii. The sequence continues at coordinate 44,694 of JABUQX010052465.1, forward strand.
TTTAATAGGAGGTTCAAGTTATCATGACGAACCGTCCTAAGAGGGGCTACCGCCGGACATTCCTGGAGAACATGTCCCAAGGTTTCTACCCTGGGACAACCCAGATCACATCTTATCGCGGCGGCAGGGACGTCACGTCCTCTGTTAGATCTTTCTTGCGTAGCAATCAGGCCTTGTCGGATCTTTACGGAATCGACACACACTGAACCTCGCATCAGGCGAGTGTCGTCCGCAATCCAGCTGTAACAGCCCGATTGCTTCGTAGCACCCGCCAGACCAAGTCCGTCTCTAAACTCCACTACTTGGAGCCTCCTCGTCCTCGACGAGACCGGTATTCTGATAGCTGAAGCGGCCAGGGCCCATACACCGCCCTGTCGCTCCATCTCGCCGCGCAATGATTCAAGCTGAGTGCAAATGGACTGCTCAAACTCCGGTATCCCCAGCCCACCCCTAGGGGGCGGTTGACTGAATATGGGGACCAGAGTATCGGAAGGAAGATGCATAAACTTCCTCACCTCTGCCCAAACCATTCTATCTGCTCACGCAGCGCCCTGATTGTATTTGTAAGACGCTTGTGCCGCAACCTGTATGTGTATTTGGGTATCAGATAGTTAACTAATACGTGTAACTTCTGCTGTGGCTTGAGGTAAGCCGAGGAGAGTTTCCTCAGCCTGTCCCTCAAGTCCCCCAAGGACCATTTTGCTACGCCAGAAGACGTGACCCGAACTCCTAGGTATTTGTAAACACCTGTCGAGTTCATCGTCGGTATGTTTGTCCCTTCGACCACGAATGGAGTGTGGTCGTGGACAAACGTTTTGGCCGTCCCCAGCCAACGCAGACCAACCGACGCGCACTTGTAGAACCCAAACTCGAGACCCAAAGATCTCGCCGCCCTCGCCAGAGCAAACAGGTTTGCTTGCATTCCCAGCCGTGAAGAGGCTAGGAGCACTAAATCATCTGCAAATACCAGCGATGACACCTGCTGGCCCTCCAAATGGACACCCGCATCAGTGGATGCTTGCTTCAAGATGTAATCCAACGCGACATTGAACAAAACAGGCGAGAGAGGGTCCCCTTGCAGGACGCCTCTGCCTTGCTTCACCCAATCGGTACCTACCCGAACATGGATCTCCTGGTACACCGATCTTAGGTAGGCAACTAGCGAGGGGCCAAGAGAGACCCCAAGAGAGAAAGAAGCCCATCGCGGGAAACCGAGTCAAAGGCACGCTTGAAGTCGATGAAAGTGACATACAAGTCGCGCCTCCGCTCAAACCTTGTTTCGAAGACCTTCTGCAGAAGGTAAATATTTTGGGACGTAGACCGGCCCGACCTGAACCCAGATTGAAAAGGGTTGTGGTTAACCGCCCCCAATCTCCTAGCCAGGATCTTGTGGAGCAGCCGTACCACAACCAAAAGGACACAGATCGGTCGGAAGTCACCAAAATCCACAGGCTCGGGAACCTTGGGAACGAGCGTAACTCGCCCCCTCAGAAGCCCGGGCTGCGGGCATGCTATAAGGCCATTAAGGATGTTGAGGAGATCCCCCGCCCGAAGTTCTCCAGGTCTTGGAAGGAAACTCCGTCAACTCCTATACTATATGAAACCCAAGCCATCCATATACCTATCTAATCCTTTCTTAAATGTCCCAAGTGAGTCACACTTAAAATCCTCCTTCGGCAAACCATTCCAAAAATTAACAACCCTAACGCTGAATAAATGTTTTCATACATCAAGATTACATGTCTTCTTCATAATTTTTTCATTACTTATATAACTTCCTTACTCCTGTAAACGACATTGCGATTTATTAAACCTAGAATCTTATTATCTTACAAGTGTTATTAATGAGAAGGGTCTTACTAACTATTATTTCAAATTACTGCTTATAATGACACATCTAAATCTTTTTTCTTGTCCAAAGACTCAAGTTAATCCCCATTCACATCGTAATTAAATCTTTTATTTGAGTAACCTAAGTAAAGAACCTCACACTTTTTTACTATTAAAATTCATTTGCCACATATCTACCACCAAGAAGTTTATCAAGATCATTTTAAATCTTTATACATCCATCATTATTCATTACTGAGGTAGCCAATTTGGTATCATCTGCAAACTTGGAAACCTTACATTTAAGTCCCTGGTCTAAATCATTTATACATATATGAGGAACAGTCACTTGACCTAAGAAATCGTTACGAACCACAAACATGTCTCCTCATTTCCATTAATAAATACTCTTAATTTTCTTTGATTATTATTATTATTATTATTATTATTATTATTATTATTATTATTATTATTATTATTATTATTATTATTATTATTATTATTATTATTATTATTATTATTATTATTATTATTATTATTATTATTATTATTATTATTATTATTATTATTATTATTATATTTTATTATTATTATTATTATTATTATTATTATTATTAATTATTATTATTGATTATTATTATTATTATTATTGATTATTCATTATTATTATTATTAAGAGACTTAAGCAATCACAAATTTTGATCGCTTGAATAATTTCGGGAGGGGGGTTTAGCCCCCTGACAAATCATTCATACGCTCTCTACGGTCTTATATACTGTATATATTTATATATTATATATATATATATATATATATACTATATATATATATATAATATATATATATATATATATATAGTATCTATATATATACATATATACTATTAGATATATATATATATATATATATAATATATAATATATATAAATATTATATATATATATATATATATATATATATATATATATAATATAATA
>JABUQX010052465.1:52500-53628 GCA_015478945.1 Trachelipus rathkii
TATATAATATATATATATATATATATATATATATATAAATATAAATATATATATAAATATATAAATATAAATACAAATATATATATATATATATATATTGATATAATATATATAATTATAATATATATATATAATATATATATATATATATATATATATATATATATATATAAATATATATATTATATATATATTATATTATTTATTATATATATATATATATATATATATATATAATATATTATATATATAATATATAATAATATATATATATATATATATATATTTATATATATATATATATATATATATTATATATATATATATATATATATATTATATATATATATATATATATATGATATATAATATAATATATATTATATATTATGCGTTATTAATTGGTTAAAACTTAAAATTTTAGTTAGGAAAAAAAATCATATCTCTAAAAAACTACAAATAGATACAGGGAAAAAGGAAAACATTGGTTGGAATCCTCGTAACATTTAGTGCGCGAAAATGTAAAAAAAAAAAAAAAATTTTTTAAAAAAAAAAAAAATCCATATCTCAAAAACTACTAAAATAGCTACAGCGAAAAGGAATACATTTTTTGGAATCCTTGTAAAAATTTTAGTTAAGAAAATGTAAAAAAAATAAAAAAAAATAAAAATTAAATATTGGCTATTTTTTTTTTTTAGGAGCAGGGGACAGAGTTATTATATATATTTATTTGTAAGTATTACACGGCATGTAGGGGGCATATTCGAGCCGACGGGGACACAGGGGGGAACGTTTTCTATACCCCGTAGAAACCCCCGCGACACCCAAATACAAAGAGCGGGGGTTCCGGAGACCCTCCCCGGAGGCGGGGGAATTAGTCTTACCCCGTAGTTCCCCAGAAGGCGAGAGACCCCCGACTCCTGCCATCGGTGCGGTATACCATTGGGGTATTCTTAGTTAAAAAAAGCAAAATTTAATAGGAAGTCTATTTATTTAAGAGTAACCAATAAAAGGTCTTTAAATAGGCTCTCTAATCATAATACTATAATTCATTAACAATAATTTTTTTTTATTTTTTTTTTGTTTACATTTTTCCTATGTAAAATTTTACCAGGATTCCAAAAATGT
>JABUQX010052466.1:17500-20000 GCA_015478945.1 Trachelipus rathkii
CTTTTTGCCCTTGATGGCTTAGCTTTAGTTCTATTGTCACAGGCAAATTTATTCAGGTTAAAAGTTGAAGAAGAACAAATTCAAAGGGGTGAAACTGGTGTTCTGCTGTTAGCTGAATAGTGTATTTGAGACTATCCCATTAATAAGAAACAAGCAACGTCGTTACGCGACGCTGGAACGCGAACTTTCCAGCTTGCCTGAAAATAATATTCGCGAGCGTTCCCGAGTAAGCAAGTTCTTACGCGGCAAGGCTCGCGCACATTTGAGATGATTTTATATTAATAATAATATAATAATAAGAAAAGTTTAAATTTTATTATAAATTCTTAATTTTTCTATTTTTTTGAAGCTCAAAATTAATTACTGTAATATCTTTTTTTTATAAATAAAGTGAAACCAAAAGGTCGAAAACTTGGGGACAAAATCGCATGTTAAAATTAATAGTATATAGATGAACTTTCTTAATTCTTTCGATGGAAACAAAAGATTGAAGTTTTTTATTTTTTTTTTTATTTTTTTAATATACTTTTTTTACTCCGACGGATTGTATCTCGCAAAATTAAAGTCAATCCTTTCAAAAAATTGACTGAATAGTTTTTGTTTTTTAAAATCTCATTTTCAAAAGGAATATATATATATATATATTATAATATATTATATATACTATATATATATATATTATATATATATATATATATATTATATATATATATATATTGATATATATTTATATATATAATTTATATTTTTTTATATATACTATATAAAATATATATATATATATATATATTATATATATATATATGTACACTTTCATATTTTTAGTAAAATTAAATATATATATAATATATATATATATAATTATATATATATATATATATATATATATATATATATTATATATAATATATATATAATATATATAAGTTCTTAGCAAATAGACGCTAGTTTCTGTAGATAAATGACAGGAGGCCTAGACCTAGAGAATTAAAATCCAAAACTTTTTAAAATATAAATAAATAACATTACAGGAGTCTTTCTAAAAGTTAAAAAAACGTAAGCTTTCGATCCAAACTGGACCCTCTTTCAGACGTGTTGGAATGAAGACTGAAAAAATTTCTAAAATAAAAGTAAAGAAAGATGCATGAGAATTTGAAAATATAAAAAAATTAAGTATGTTGTGTCAAGATTTTTTTGAAAAATGGTGTGGAGATCAATAATTTGTTAAGCGTGTGATCTAAGGGGTATTCACCTTGTAGTTTGTTAAAGTTAGGGAGATTTTTTTATGCATAATGATTCAATTAATTTACGTTGAAGGGGGTTGAGAGCCTGTGTGATGGGTGTCATGGCATCAATGTTAATTTTGTGATTGAGTGGAGTGTGGATCTATGTAATGTAAGTGCTGAGTTCTGTGAGTCATGAATAAGGTCTTGTTTATGTTGGTATTTCCTTCTTGTGAAGTCGTTAGTTTCACCAATATAATGAGAGGTACAATTAAAGCAAGGGATTTTATATACGCATTGGGAAATGTTATTAGAAGTATGTGTGGGAGGTTTAAAAATACGTTTCAAGGAAGAAGTGTTAGAGAAAGTGAATCTTAGGGATTCAGGTAAGGACTTGATAATCGTGGTGTTAGGTTTATTAACATTGATGCCATGATACCCATCACACAGGCTCTCAACCAACCCCCTTCAACGTAAATTAATTGAATCATTATGCATAAAAAAATATCCCTAACTTTAACAAACTGCAACATGAATACCGCTCAGATCACACTGCTTAACAAATTATTGATCACACCATTTTTCAAAAAATCTTGACACAACATACTAAATTTATTTATATTTTCAGAATTCTTCATGCATCTTTCTTTACTTTTGATTTTAGATTTTTTTTTCAGTCTTCATTCCAACACGTCTGAAAGAGGGTCCAGTTTGGATAGAAAGCTTACATTTTTTTTTTTTTAAACTTTTAGAAGACTCTTGTATGTTATTTATATATATTAAAAAAGTTTTGAGTTTTAATTCTTTTACCCTCCTGTCATGTATATATATATATATATATATATACTATATATATATATATAATATATAATATATATATATATATATATATATATATATATACTATATATATATATATATATATATATATAATATATAATATATATATGTATGTGTGTGTTTTATTGTTTAATATATTTGTTTAAGTAAAAGTTTTCTTTACATTTAAAGCAAATAATTAGTTCCAATTATTTTAAAAAGACTAAATCGACATTTAATAGATTTTCCACCGAATTAAAAAAATGAAGTATTTTGATTTATTATTTTTACTTCTAAGTAAATTTTTACTCATTATTAAGTATTATTGAAATTTATTCCTGTACTATATAGGTTTTTTAATTTGTAATCATTAATTAGTATAAAATTCACTTTCCAACTTTTTTTAATTTACCCACTAAGTTACCGACTAAAAATATAAGTATGGCCGTATATGTAAA
>JABUQX010052466.1:25000-39567 GCA_015478945.1 Trachelipus rathkii
ATATTCTACTTACTCACAACTATAAATCATCTAATCACATACTGAATCTATTAACACACTTCCTCTATATCTCTTTTTATATATATAATTAGTTGATTCAAATTTTATTTGCCGGATAATTATTTAATTGCATATCTGCAATATTTTAAAAAAATATAATAAGCATCACAATAGGTATATATCTTGTTATCATTACTATATTTCTATGCTTATCAAAACTGAGAATTTATGTATAAAAATGGAACGAAATAAAAAAAATTTAAAAAACTTCTCACAAAAGTGCATTTCGTATAATATATTAAAGAAAAATGCGTCTTGCTCCTCTTACTTGCAAACATATATCTTTTAGACAAAATCGTCGTTATAAAAGCGCTCGCGCTCGATTTGTGCTTACACACTCCTCTCGTCCGTAATACATAGATCATGCGTTGCAAAAATTTTTGAATAAACCTAATTCAAAATTTGTGACGACGTTTTTAAACATTAAATTGTCTATCATTAATCTATTAAAATATTTATTTCCTATTAAAAAATTTAAGGTGAAATAAAAAAAATAATAATGATCATAGTTGATACACTAGCTAAGTATGTATAACTATATTTCAAGTTCGTTAGCGTTGAACACTACAACACACTTTCAAATATCACACACACAACACACACAACACACACTACACTCACACTACACACACACACACACACTAACACACCTACTAATTATATATTTAATATTATTAACTTATATATTATATATAATATTATATATCTATATATATATATATATATATATATATTAATATATATATATATATTAATATATCAATATATATTATATATATATAATATAATATATTTAATATATTATATATATACTAATATATATATATATATATATATATATATAATATTATAATATATATTATATATATTAATATATATTACTACTATATTCTATATATATATATATTATATATATATATATATAAATACTTGCATTTATGCATTCTCAGTATGGTTGGTTATGCTGTAAAATAAATATATTCATTTTACACGTGTTTATTATTAAAAGCAATCTGTATAGCCACTCCATTCACGTTGAGCTCTATCATATCCCTGACTAATACTTGTTGTTTCCTTCATATATCAATCATATACCATTTATTTATGGGCATGAATGAGGGGGGGATAGAAATGCTGAACAATTTTCGAAAATTATAATGCCTTGCTAGTGGGCTCTTAAACTCAAACCACACTCGGACTTCTTTCCTCAACCACCATCGACTTTATTCCTACTTTAAGCATCACAAGTATCAGATCCTAGCGGATACCCCCATTTCACACCACGACAATCGATATTTTGTGAATTATCATCTACCATACAATGTGCGTAGCCGTAATTATACCTCAAAACATATCGGCCTGTTCTTTCCTTTGAAAGAAATATCGATCACAGCACAGTACTTTCCAAATACCAAGAAGAGTACAGCGAAGAGAGAAGAAATAATGGTTCATATAAAAGACGTTTTTTATTACATCATTACTGTGTTAATTGAGCCTATATTCGAAAAATCGCATTACAGTAATACTTCATCATGCTTTCCAATCTGTTTATTTATAGAGGGAAAGCGACGCTCGAATACCGAGGCCGTCGTAATTGCAACTCTCAAGAAACGAGAGAGTAGAGATCGGAGAGAAAGACCTGAGAGAAACGACGACGAGTTTATTATGATATATTTCGAGAGCAGAGAGAGTATGAGAGTGGAAAAATGAATATATATATATATATATATCTTATTCTATGTGATGTGTATGAAAAACACACACTGAAGATATATAAAATAATTCATTTTATATTTCTGTGGAAATGAATATGAAAACATTCTGTATCATCGACTTACGCATAGATTCAACACTCTCTATATACTTAGGAGACAAGGAAATTGCATTTACCAACTCCACATATATAATGAGTATGCTGGAATATGGGAGAATGTATCGCTAAATGAATAATACACAAACATGACAGGCAAACAGGAATGTTTGTGACGATTGATCAATTAAACAGAAGAAAAAATGTTCGCGTACTACGAAACTGTCAATCTCTCATTCTTCTCAACTAGGCATTATTCCTCACTTTACTGTGAACATATATATAACTAATAATCAGTGATCTATCATTATATTATCATAATAAATTAAAATATGAATTATACCCTATATTTAACCCTATATTAGTGAAGGATATAACCGATAGTGAGCATAATACATGCTCTGATCATATTAGTTACACTGCAAATATATAAAAGAGTGAATAATATTAACATATTACTAGAATTCCAATATAAATATTATATAGTATCATTTGTGATTATATATCTCTGCTATTGCAACTTGTCCTTCTGAACGTATAACTAGCCCTGGTATATATATATGCTATATATAATATTAGGATGTAGTGAAATGTAAAGATTGTAATTATACTATTATACTAAAATTTAATTATTACAGTTATCCCATTACTAATTATAATATTATATGCTTTTGCTGATCTAATGATGCAAATAAAATTCATATATATAGAATGAATCATGTAAAACATATATCTACTGTATTACAAATGAGTAATTAGGAAATAACTTTATATAGACCGAAATATATAGAAGCATACCTATATATATAACTTATTTATTATCTATATATCAATTATAGATACGAATATTAGCCTATAATATAAACGAGTACAGAGTGTCATACTATTTAGATATTATGATAGCTGTTTATATATATAATTATCGAGTGATATGTGAAATACTATATAAGTAGTATCGAGTATCAGTTAGTATGTATACTATATAGTTATATATAGTATACTGAGAATATATGTCATAATATTACTATATGAGTGATGTTACAGACTATTCAGGATGGCAATCACAGGTAAAACTAAGCTCTTCTATCTTCAATTCTTTATTAATCCTACTAGTATCGAGATTATGTAGCATATATTTTATAATCTTTGTTCTATACTTATAATTTCAATCTATGATTAAAGTCTTTTTATTTTATATATTTTATTAATATTAGAATTTTTCTACGCTTTATCAATACATAAATATGTATTTCTTACTTATTCAGAAGAGATTCGCCTGCAGCAAATGAGTACAAATAATTTCCTATATCTAACAGTTAAATTATATAACACACTTGCAACTATATACCTAGATACACGCTATGGAACATATATTCAGTCAGCAGGAGTGAATGTTCGGTACTATAACCTATATTTGAGTATATGCATAACGATCACTATTACTTGCTAATGCATATATTAATTCAATGTATATTATATAATTATATAATATTATATTCTATATTATATCATAGAGGCTACAAAAATTGACTTTCAACAAATTAAATTCGTTTATATATGAACAAATTGAGCAATAAATAGATATACTATATATATAGACAGTATTTAAGCTCAAAATAAAGCAATAGCTAGTGTATAATAATATGAGTTATACGATTAATATAGTACGAAACTTATGATATTGCATCACATAAAACACTCCACTAACTTAATGATTACATATTTGAGTGTATGAAAGTAATATATTTGGACAAGAAACAACTTTATTAATATACTACATATAATAAAGGAAATACAGTTATACCTTATAGGATATAATGTATATATGATATGATGAAATTATGATTATTAGTATTCAGTGAGCAGAATACTTCTTCATACCTTGATGGAACATATTCTAATACTATATATGTGAGAAGATGTATATACCCTACTAGTGTGAGGTACCTATCTTATAGATACACATATCGAACTGTTACTCACCTATCATACATTCTTTAAGCATATATAACCACTGTATGAGCAATACTTGATCATCATTAGTGAGTCATCTGAAGAAGTTTGTTATATATGAGTACGTTATTTCAGGATATATATATATATATATATATTAAGTATTATAATTGAGTAGCGTCACTATCGTCTTATGAGTTTTAGAACGCAACATCAGCCTTCATCATGCTTCTTTAACACATCGAAGAGAGAAGATACCACTAAATATATCTTTTCTTATTATGCTATCCAAAAAAATTACATAAGTATCAGGGTATCACGCATAATCTCCATGTGCTATGAATGAGTTAGCCGAAACTTGAATAGTGGTGACTGTTAATCGTACATTATATTAAATATCTAGACAGAAATGCACACCACAGTAGAACGTCTCGTAAGCTCTTAGCATTATCAAAATGGAAGCGTAAAGGTTATAGCCGGCGGCATGTTAATGCACTACTGCGCTCTCTTATCAAAAGTGCGTGAATTTAGCTAGACCTACACCATTAGACGAGACTGAACACGCAAATATCGCCGTCACGGAGCTTGTGGATCGCAACTATGGGCTGCATAACAGATTATACACAAGGAAATATATCTGACCGAAGAGGACCAGTTAAGGGTATATGAGAGTGTGTATGAACACTCTTAGGAAACCCCAATCATCTATCTACGAGTTTAGTCGTTGTGTGGAAGATCTCGAAAAAAAACATCGCGTAGCGGCGTACAGAGGATCTTAGTGTCTCGCATTAGTTAGCAGGAGTACCCTGCATTCGACACCATTAAGCTGTAAGAGAGAGGCATGCTGAGTGCTGGAAGCTGCGTGGGAGAAGCAGATATGCAGGCAAAACGCGCCTAGAGCGACATGTGCGCGTTGGTACAATACCTATATATGAGACCTAACTTTGTCACGTAAGAGACCGCCCATCAACCATGCTACCACGACATAGCGAACTGACACACCTTCATAGCTTATGCAGCATGCAGAGAGCTAAAAGTTCTAGGGCAACGTTATGTTCTCTAATGTATATACTCTGTATCATTGTACAAATAAAAGATGTCTTGCGTTTCTTCAACCTTTTTTACCCTATTCTCCTAACACAGACAAGGTTTACTGTACCCTATAATTGTATGGTGTGAGCGATCGTTATATATTTTTTGGATCTAGATGTATATTTGCACCAGCATGTTTGAAATATAAGCAATCATCGTATAAATTATCATGTATTGCTACTCCACGTTAGTATATTTCATTTTCTAATTCAATTATACAAGTACTTAATATCTTCTCCCATATTATATGATTGATTGAATATACGCTCAATATATGTACAGAAATAAACATTCCAGGCTAATCAGGTATATATCCTAATATGTCTACTTTCCTGAAAATTATTCACTATTTATGCAATGGTTAAAGATATGAGTTAAAGACCGATGAAATCAGAGATACACATTAAGGTAATTAGAAGCTAGATTATATATATTCTGCTGAATAAGTTAGGAAAATCACCCAAATATGGTACTCAAGCGTGAAATTCTGAAAATAGTCGTCTATTATACTATAGATAATCATATAAATGTTGTTAATAGTGAGTACCTATGAGATCGTGTGAACAAATTCATAATAAAATATAGGTACCCTTAACATATAACTTAAATGCTATTACTTTCATTTAGTGTTTATTGTTTTATTTCACTATAGCAGAAAGACATGTGATCGGAAGCGTGAGAAAACAATTTCAAAGGTAAATTGGAATGCAGGTGCTGAAGAACAAATATAGATTAACTTTACTATTCTACTGTGATGTTGCTACAGAACCGTATACCAAGTATGATAAAACTATGTAGTCAATATGAAAAAATTTGAGTCTTGACTACTTACTATTGTTATTTTTTTTTATATTTTTTATTATTTTTTTTATTTATATTTTTTTTATTTTTTATATTTTATATTTTTTTTATTTGTCAATCTATCTATATATATATAAAATATATATATAATATATATATATATCATTCTCACGATTTTCCATCATATTCTCAAAATGACGTATTGATATAAAGATTACTGTATGAATATATAATGATGTGAAACATCAGTATTATCTACAACATTGAGTTAGATATATGGCCATTATTTGAAGAGTAGAAATGCTAGTTACGATTCTAACATATAAGTGTAGCGTAGTATGAGTAATATGAATATAAGCCATATACCATCATTACGTACCAAATCATAATTACTTACATCACACTATAATTTATACATAGCATAAAATGATGACATATACATAATAGTTAAAGATACAATAGCAAACTTATGCTATGCCACAATAATTGTAGTCCTAATATTTGCTTATGCAATGTATAGTTATATGAATCACTGTGTTTACTATTTTTATCTCTATTAATCAATTACGTAAATTAATAACGTTTGAATGCAATTACATAACTATATATCTTCTAATCAAGAACACTAATATCCATATTGCTATATAAACCAAACATTTAGTATTATAAGTATCGGTATATATATATTATATAAATATAATATATATCATTTGTTTGTAAGTGCAACCAAATAAACTTTATGATTCTCACACGATTTCCGACATAAAGCAACCTCACTTATATTATGAGATAAATTCTCTAATAAACATCTATTAGAGTAAGGATAATTTATATTTTATCCATCTTCACTGTTATTCTGAGCTACTACGCATCACATATATTAACAGCATGGTTGCGGTATTATGTTGAGTCGACTACTACTCCCTAATATATATATATATATTATATATATATATTAATATATATATATATATATATTATATATATATAATTATATTAATATATATATAACTATTAATAATATTAATCATATATATATATATATATATATATATAAATTAAATATATTATATATATATATATATATGGATATATATATTATATGCTTTTTGCTATCATAGTATTGGGAAAACTCCGGCATCCACGATAGGCCTGGCCAGCCAGCGAATTTAGCCGTTAGGCCCGTGATACCCAAAGTGACACTTCTCGATATGGGTCTCCAACTGACAGGTGTAGACCTTCCTGGGTAGCAGTATAAGTTATTTAATTAAATAGTATATATTATATATATATATAATTAATATATATATTAATAATATAATATAATATATATATATATATATATTATATATATATATATAATATATATATATAACTTTAATATATTATTAATATATATTATAATATAATATATATATAAATATTATATATTAATTAATATATATATTTAATAAATATATATCATATATATTAATATATATATATATACTATATATGTGATATATATTATATAAATAAAATAATATATAGATGAATATATATTATATATATATATATATATATAATATATAATAATATAATATATATATATATATATATATATATATATATATATATATGGTATTTACGTAATTAATATATTATTAATATATATATATTATATTAATATAGATATATATAATATATTATATATATTATATATAATTAATATATATATATTGTATATTAATATATTATATATATATATAATATATATATAATATATATATAATATATATATATATTATAAATATTAATAATATAATTATAATATATATATATATATATATATATAATATATATTATTAATATATAATATATTATATATATAATTATATATATATATATGGACCAAAACTTATTATAAATTATTACTGATATATGTATATATAAATATATTAATATAGTATGATGTAAACATATATACATTAATAAAAACCTGAAGACATTTAATTCCAAAATAAAAACAATTTAAATATAAAAAACATAAAAAAAAACATTTCCCAAGGTTCATTCAATCTTATTAAATTTTTTGTTCTTATAAAAAAATATGGCTTTTTCCAATACCATGTAATTTAACGAGTAATAAACAGGGCTGCGGAGGTCGTAAAAATAAATTTTTCGACTCCGACTCCGACTTTCTTGACTCACTTAAATTCAAATTGGAGATTCTCGACCTGAATTTTCGAACTGACTTACCTACATTAAACAAAATAAAGTTTCTACTAGACTCAGACTCCGAACTCTTTTTAAACTGAATTAAAAAATTATTATCGATCTACTCAAACTCCGACTCCGATCTACCGACTCCGACTCCAGCAGTCAAATATTCAAATTTCGATCTTACTGACCTATCAGTATTAGTTCTTATACCACATAGAGTTTACAGTAAACATTTTATTGTATTCATAACAATATTTTTTTTTCGCTTCCCATTGAGAATAAAAAAAATATTACACTTTTACAATGAATCTAATCTCCAAATGCTATTAATGGTATACGGTAAAGTACCGTAAAGACATTAAGATGCTATAATAGGCAACTACTATAATGACAAAAACAAATATATTTCCTTATTCGCGAAACAAATTGTATATATTAATAACGTAATTATATATATAATGCAAATTATTCTTATTTATTATCATTAAAAACATACCATTATAATATTAACTAGTTTATTAGATACTTCAGTTTACAATTAATAATAATAATAAAATTAATAATAATAATATAATAAATAATATAAATAATTAATCAATAATTAAATTGAAATTAATAAATTATAATTTTAACTCTAAAAAGTATTAGTCATTGAAAAATGATTATGTAATTATAGCAATATGAGTGTATATGATAATAAATTAATCAAATAATAAAAGTGCAAGAAATAGATACAATAAGATAGGCTGTTATTAAACCCAAATAAATCTCAACTCTCTCTTTTCTATTAACAGAATCGTATATTATCGAAAATAATCACACACGAGAACGAGTCTATGCATCAATGAATTCATCAAGGACGATAATGATATACATAATTTTAGCGTAAATTATCATTACATGATAAATATATAATATATATAATATATATATATTAATTATATATATATATATATATATATATTATATATATTATATATAATAATATATATAATATATAATATATAATATATATATATATATATATATATATATATTATGATTAATATGATATATATATATATAAAAATGGATTGCTACTAATAGAATTATAACACAAAAAAACTCAGAAAATTCACCTTTTAGACCTGTAATATCTATGTGCGGAACGCGTTATTAAACACGAAAGTCGTACACCGAATATCTGTGACATGAGCACTTATAGACCATATTTCTATAAATAACTTACTTTCATAGTTATAAATCAAATAATTGAAATATTATTATGAGTATTATATATATTACATATAATACTCATATAAAAAAACTATATATCTTGTGCCACGTGTTCCACAATATTCGTGAGCACACTTCTATCACTATGAAATTGGTTTGCGTAGATGCAATCTCTAGATATTGTCTTCAACAAGAGTATCGAAGCGAGCTCTCTCTAGATGACGATAAGATCCCACTAATATATCTAATCTTCACAGATCATTTGTGAGTCACTTACTTCTAATTACCTGTACCCAACCCTATACACAGATCTATATCTAGCAAAATATACACCACACATGATCCGAGACAAAGAAGAGGCGTTACATGGTGATAATATTTTGACAAAGCGATACTTATTTATCAATTATCTAACCGTGTTTATTAATATTTAGAGACGGAAAACTTATATCTACAATAACTTAGATGTATATAAGTACGTATATATATAACTAGAGGGCTACACCTTGGTAGACCTACATTTATGCTGATCTTCTATTATGTCCAATCTGAAAAACAAAATCCTTCGAGTGAAACAATAACACTTTAAACCTACGATTATTTATATATCCATAATAGTATGCGACGGACACTCACCTCACTATTATTAGGAACATAGATATTATAAATTTATATACATTACAGTATCTATTACAATTAAAATATATCACTAAAGAGTTGTCATAGCTTTAAAAATTTCACACATACGAAAACTTAGGTTAAAATGTCATATCTGAGTTTTTTAACATCAAAATCAATTTTAATATTCTGACTAGCTCATTTAATCTTACATAGATCAATAAATGTCAAACCCACATAGATATAATTATGGTCTATGTATTAATGATAACTCATGGATCACTATTCACCGCTATTACGAAAGAATATCTGTCGATAAAATTAATTATTTTAAGTTGCATGTATAACGAGATTCATTACAATTCTCATATGGGAAACGAAATTCAATATGATAATCCAGCTTCTGAGGGAAATAAGTTGCTGTGTGTATGCAGTATAGCATTATACTCGAGCAACTACTGGAGTGTGAAAATAGTAACTATAATTAACACAGTAGAGATAGTAATCTAACAGCAGTGATATGTTCACTAAGAGATGTATCACACAAAGTAGTGAGCTATGAATAGGAATTAAACGCTTAAGCGAAAATAAATGATGAGATATATGAAAGTAAAAAATATAGAAAGCAAATTTCGCTGATAAATTAATGCATTGTTGTGTCTTGCAAAAATATCTTCAACGACAATCCGCAATTTAATGTGTATACGAGAGTGAAGAATGAAGCGAGCAAGATCGCTCGCTTTCTCTAATAGTATCTTGCAATTTTCATCCATCCACTTAAGAACATCTCCACACCAACCTCGAAATAGAGGATTAGATCGAGGTATCTATTGAGAAAAAAACTCGTAGAAAGCTTTTGCATTCAGGGCTACGAATATTGAAATCACGCAATGCATCAATATACTATATGAGAACACGAGCAATTATCGAAAACTGTAGTCTTATCACGTTCACAATAAGTAAGAAGAACGATATAGAAAGAAATAGTCGTGTCGCTCTCAGTACATACTCTATCGATATACCAAATTTTAACTTCAAAGTCTCATAAGAGTATATTTATTAGACTGTAGCAGGTTCAAGCCTTGAGTTATGAGAATAATTGAAGTATAATCAAACGCAAGAACATAAAAATTGTGTCGTTTAGTCATGAGGCATATCCGAATACGAGGTGCGTCCAAAGAGAGGTTACGCGCACACACCAGAATCTTGGAAATTCAGGAACTCCAAAGTAGAACGCTAAAGAAACTACACAAATACATAGTCTCATCTCAGAAAGTGCGAGTACACTCTAAAACATCCACACTACCACACAATCTACAGCTATATCACCAATCACACAAATCTATACACTAAACACACCTATATCAACAATATTATACGTGAATCGTGCCTGAAGTCCAGAAACTTAAAATTTTACTGAGAGACCTTCTACATCAAAACACGCAAGCCAGACATTAACATAAAATATAATGTATTATCCAGACTCAATATCATTTGATTAACTTATTTATATATAATCAAATTAAATAACCTCATTCGCTTACATAGAAATATTAATCTCTCTGATAAGATTGAGCTCAATGTATAGAGACGAAAACGCAGTCTAGGGTAATACTATGTAAATAATATCTTCTTCTTCTTACCTGTATATTATTTTTTCCAATGAATTATGTTATATAAGGTGAGAAATTAAAATTAATGTACAAAAATAAATATTTGAGAACGTATTGGAAATTAATAATTAAAAATACTTTTATAACACGATAATCAATAATGAAAATAAAATAATAATTAAAAATAATATAATATTAATTATAATTAATAAATAATAATAATTATATAAATAATATAATTAATAATAACTATAATAATAATATAATTAATAATATAATAATAATTAAAATAAAATAATAATAATAATATATATAATAATAAAGAATATAATAATAATAATAATTAATAAAATAATAATATATATATAATAATAAATAATAAAATAATATAATAATAATATATTATTATTAATATATGATAATTAATAATAATTAATAATAAATATAATAATAATAATAATAAATAATAAAAATAATAATAATATTAATAATATAATTAAATAGATAATAATAATAAATAAATATTAAATTAATAATAATATTCTCTTAAATTTTACGGGACTCGACTCCTACTTACACAGGGCAATCTTCGACTCCGACTCCACTGACTACCGGTGAGAAATGTGAGCACTGACTACTCCACGTGGACTTACCACAACTCGACTCCGACTTCGACTATCACGACTCTCTACGCAGCCACTGGACAAATAAACAACGATATCAAAATTTCAATAATGCATATCGAAGTGTTAACCCATTTATATAGTAATATATATATATATATAGTATATATAATATTATTATTAATATATTAATATATATATAATATATATATATAATAAATATATATAATATATATATATATTATATATATATATTATATATATATATATATAATGATATTAATATATATATATATATATATATATATATGAATAATATATATATATATATAATTACATATATATAATATATATATATATAATATAATATATTAATATATATATATTTATTATATTTATAAAAAATTATATAAGTCAAGAGTGTGTTCACAGAAAAGAGTTTATTCTTGGAAAACCTGTAGGGAGGTTGCCAAATTGAGTGAGCAAGAGTATGATAGATACGGTATTTTTATGTGATATTTGAAATTAGTCAGTTCGCTGTTAGCTTTATGAGCTGAAAAAACACCTTTTCAAGTTGAAGCTTATCATATGCTATGTCTAATTCGCCTTTTTTTTTCTGAACTATAAGTTCTTCTTTTAAAATCACTTCGTGTGTTAAGGCTTTGACATAAGCCTAGGTAACACATTTTAATCACACTGTTAGCTTCGTGCTGAAATTAATTGAGTTTAATATTTTCAAATATTCTTTATTATTCGAAGATGCATAGTTTATTTATGTAGCATTATTCAATTATAACATTCTGGAAAGAGCTTAATAACGTGAGTGTATGCAACATAGAAATCAACTAACTCATCATGTCCATATATCGTTTAGAGTGTGTAAACAAACTTATTCTCAATAAGCTTAAAAATTAAACCTAGTGTAAAGTATAGCACACTTATTAAGACTAGACTATTCTTTAGTTATACTTATGTAACCTTAAGAGCTTGCAAAACTATATGAAGTATTAATCATCTTCCTGTTATTATTAACTAAGCGCTCCTAACTTGATAGTATAATAAAATATATTCTAGTATCTATGCCATGATAGTAGCACAGAATCTAATAACTATATTATATGCACATGCCTATATAATTCTAATTCTATTTTAGATAATTTATCTATCAAGTTTCACTATAATATCTGTAAACTTTCTATATAATTATGATGACGCGTTAATATAGTCTATGAATCTACTATATTCAAATAAAAATGAATATAATTTTAACAATATATATATTATCTTGAGGATAAAAGTTTAATTATAATTATAAAAGTTGTTTTTCTCGTAAAGATTTAGTATTCGCTAGTGAGTAAACTACTGGCGGTTTAATAAGTTTGAAATTTATAGTTTATTAATCGTAGTACAGTAAACTTTATTGAGTGAGCGTTTAAAGTTTAAATGTAGTATTTCGTAGTCGGTAATAAATACTGGCGTGTATAAAGTAATAAATTTCCTACGTTAGTTGAAATATTTTTTCGTTATACTTCATTTATCTATTTTGTATTAGTATATATATATAATATATATATTGTATGTGTGAATGCCCAAAGTTATGCTTTTTTTTTCAATATTCTGAGAAAGAAAAAATATTTCTCATTAAAAATCCTTATTTAAAAGTAATAAATAAAAATAAATAAACTGATTAGTATTTGTGTATTAAAGCACACACATTATATATTCTGCAGAAGTTTGCGCTTTGAAATAATCTGCGTTCGATTCGAAAATATTCTGCAGATTAGACCTGTAAATTAAAGATTTTATATATATAAAATATATTATATTATAAATTATATATATAATATATTATATATATATATATATAGTATATATATATTATATATATATATATATATATATATATATATATATATATATATAATATATATATATATATATTATATTAATATATATATATATATATATATATATTAATATATTATTATATATAATATAATATATTAATTAATATATATATTATAATATATATAATATATTATATATATATTATTAATAATATATATATTATAATATTATATATATATATATATTAATATATATAATATATATATATATATATATATATATAAATATATTATTATATAATATATAATATATATATATATATATAATATATATATATCTTATATATATATTATATTATACATATAAGTACATCATATAATTCACGTATAATCAAATATATATTCTGTACTGTGAACGTTATTTAGAGAAGTCGGTCTCTTATGTATTAATTATAATTTAGTAGTATTTTATTATTTAACGTCCTAAGATTATATTTATATATAAATCATAGGATTGAGTTTATATAATTATCATAATAATTTGAGGACTTACTACCTATCCTTCAAAATAATATAATTAAAATATTTCTGCTTATATTATATTTTTGCGTTATAAAAAAAAAAAATATAAAATATTTCGGCAATTTAGTATCTTTGCGGAAATTATTTTGGGTTATTATATTTGCGGTTATTGGGTGATTATTTTAATATATTATTGTAATATATATATATA